>JADHZA010000016.1:0-133499 GCA_018831705.1 Torrubiellomyces zombiae | reverse complement strand
GGAAGAAGTTTTCTTCTGTCTTGTGCGCGGGCTCTGGGGGCTCTTATAGTCGGGCTGCAAAGCCTGTCTACCTGTGTGAATAGACTTTTTGAGTCATTTGTTTAGAGTTTGACCAGAGAGGTGCGCATCGCGACCTCTCGGTCTACACGCTTGTGTTATTGTTGCGCGCGTTCCCAGCGTCAACCACGCCAGAGGTCCGCAACCTTGAACTAGTCTATGTGGCCGGAGGCGGGGTATCGCCTCTCCCTTGTTTGATGATCCTGTTGTTGAGTCGGCCAAAGCAGCCGGCAGCTTGACTTTTATTGATCGTACACAACTGCATATAAAAGTATAATTTATTAATCTATTAATTATAAATATTTAAATATAATTATAAGCTTATTAATTAAATTACTTATTATTTGAGTTTAAAATAGGTAAATTTTGGTGTAAAAAGGGCAAGTGTCACAGACTTTTGGGACCCCACTGTACGTCGAGCCGATCCCGGATTGGCGACCGAACCAAATCTTCCTCATCGCATCCCACCCCCTTTTGCAAGACTGATCAAAAGCCATCGTACATCTTGTCCATTGCCCATCGTTTCTACCTGTTCTTTGATCGAAATCCCAATTCCCTCGCCTTTCCACCTCGGATAAGCTTCATCATGCAGACAGGCTTCCTTCCGCTTGCTCTTGTCGCGAGCTTTGCCGTGGCCCAAAATGATCAGATCAGCAACATCCCTCAGTGTGCGGTACGTCATGCCTGGGATAATCATTGCGACAAGCAGACTTGACCCTTGCATATAGCTCGGTTGCTGACAGATTGGCCTGCGCAGAGGAGTTGTCTGACCAAGTACACTAGCGGAAACGAGATCGCCGGATGCAAGCCTTTCGACATCGCCTGCGTATGCAAGAATAACGGCTTCATTTCCGGCATCTCCTGCTGCGTTCACGATGCCTGCAGCCAGGACGACCAGAAGAAAACCATCGCCTTCGCCCACAACATCTGCAAGGGACAGGGTGTTGATACCCCGAATGAGGCCGTCTGCAACACGAAGTCGTCGTCCGCCTCGGGATCCGCCACCGCAACGGCTTCGGGAAGCAGCTCCGGGTCTGCCACGGCCACCGGAGCCAGCGCCTCGCCTACTAAATCGGGTGCCGCCGACCAAGTAGCTGGCAATGCTGCCGGCGCTCTCGGAGCCGCCCTCGCTGTCTTGGCGGTCTTGTAAGAGGTTGTTATTTTTCCACTGAAGTAACTTGTGCCTACGGTAGTAAGCTGGATGCTTGCTTGGGCGTGTGAAATAATGTTACCTAATATATTTTAACTCACTTTGACTTGGATGAAAAAGTTTCGATTGCTCCCGCACGAGAAGCGGTGCTGTAACGCGGTTTCGATCAAATCAATGTTACAAATGCTACCGGCAATTACTTGGCCGCGCAGTAAACCATCCATTCACGTTCAAAGCCAGGAATCCGAGCCAAGGATCTGGAGCCATGATGAGCTGCAGTAGGCGCAGCAGTGCTGCCGACATGATGCAAGAACTACGATTTTGCGAAGAGAGGATCAAGAAACCTCGTGTGATTGTCCCATCTAAACTGCTACATTAACTATGCTCTACATCATTGCCAATGAGAGCGTCGAGGGCGTCGATCAAAACTTGGATCTCGTCCACTTGTCATAAACGATTGCGTTAGATACGTATGCGACGCAGGTATTGGGCTCTATAACTCACCTGTATTGTAATGCACCATGCTGACCCGGACAACACCCTGAGGACCAAGCTTCAGGACGTCTCGTACAAGACGATCGGAGTAGAACGAGCCCCATCGAATTCCGCAATTGGTCTTGGCATCGATGGCTTCTACCAGGTCCTTGGGTTCATACCCGTCCACGGTGAAACTGACTGTTGCAACTCGGAGCGAAACATTTGCACTCCCAGGACCGTGAATGGTGACCCGACGAACTCCTTCGAGGTACTCTATCAATCTTTTTTGTAGAGTGGCCTCATGATGGCAGATGTTCTCCCAAGTCTCGGATCCCTTTACCCCAAGATAGTCGACAACATACGGAATGGCCTGGCACAACTCGTAACTACCGGCGGCAAGACCTAATTTGTCGTCCAGCGTGATGGACGGGTTGAAGAAATGACCCAAAGACTTGACATGAGTTTGCGCCTCGTGGCTGGCGTACAACAGGGCCAGATGGGGACCGAAGACTTTGTAAAAGGAGAAGGCGTAAAAGTCGACCCCGAGCTCCTTCACGTCAATGGGTCGATGGGGCGCATAGGCAACGCCATCGACGCACACGAGGGCGTTGATAGAATGAGCCACCTCGGCGATGAGCTTGACATCGTTTACGGCGCCAAAAATGTTGCTGACATGTGTACAGGCAACCAGCCTCGTCTTAGGGGAGATGATGCTCTTCAGCGACTCCGGTGTAAGTTCAAACCTTCCGGGACTTGGTTTCCACCACTTGACCTCCAAATCGCACCGCTCGGCCAAGTCAAGCCAAGGCGCGATATTCGCTTCGTGGTCGATGGCAGAAATGACAAGCTCATCGCCGGGTCGGAACTTGAGCGCAAAGGATAAATTTCGGAGAAGCTGGGTCGTGGACGGGCCGAACACGACCTCATCGACCTGGGAATGGATGAAGCGAGCGGCGGATTCGTGAGCCTTGGTGTAGCAGGCGGTTGCTTGTTTGCTGGTTGCATACGAGGCGCCCAGCTGGACGTTGGTTTCTCGGAGGTAGGAGCTGATGGAGTCGATGACGGAAGAGAGCGTTTGGCTGCCGCCGGCGTTGTCGAGGAAGACTTGACGCTGGCTTGACTCGGATAGGGAGGGGAAGTTAGCTCGGGCGGATGCTACGAACGACGATGCCATCTCTGTTGAGTGTTGCTCTTGAATACCGGGACCTGATATACTTGTACACGTTGACAGAATGAGAGCCGTAACCACGATATGCTTGGTGGTTGTGAAGGAGAGGGGGCCAAGGTGTCACTCGCAAGTCGGGGAGGGGAGGGTGAGAAGTCGCCCACAAAGGCAGATCAGGGGTTTTCATGCCTTCTCTTGGGAAGAAGAGCGCCGAAGTAACGCTGCGTTGGATGAGCCAATGCGTCGACTTGGATGGAGACGCCGGACAAGCGGTGACGACTGTAACTGAGGGGGATCATGGCATCGATGGATGGATGACCAATCGATCTGACGGACGCGATGTCAATTGGCTGGCCAGCGAGGCAAGCTCCTTGAGGGAAGTCCACTTCTTGTACGAACTGGAAGCCTTTTCATCTTCGTTCATTCGCTGAAGGGCGATATCCTTAATTCTCCGATTTCAAGCTGGATGGTGCTGAGCCAGTCAACACCGGCCAATCCCAGGGTTCATTCATACCCTTACATACTTGCGCCTGGCCCACAAATAATGTCTGGAAGCCCGACGGCACCAGCCCCACCTCTTCCGGCCCGCGAAGCTCTTTCGATGATTATATTCTTTCCAGCTCTTCTTTCCGACTGCCTTGCCATCGATCAATAGCTTTTCCTCCTCTTAAGGCCTCTCTCCTGTCGATTTGAACCCAGACAAACACAAACCTCGACTTGCACGCGGACCTTGACAATGAAAAGGAAAGCAGATGCTCCGGCCAATGGCCATAGAGCCACCAACAAAAAAGCCAAAACAGGTAGGTTTTCCCATTCTTTCCAAACACAAAGCACGGTTTCTTTTCCAAGCTACATCGCCTCGCCCTGCCGTCTTTTTCTCACCAAGCCTGCGCCATAGACCTGACCGGAGAAGAGGCCCAAAAGCGATTTCGGGACGGCTTATTCGACAAGACTGTTCTTGATACATACACCAAGGAATATGTCGCTTCTAGCCCCTATAAGCATGCCGTCATCCACAACCTGGTCAACGACGAATTACTCCGCTCTGTGCGCCACGAAGTTCGCGACAACGTCCAATTCACGCCCAAGGAGACCGATATTTACAAGATTCACCAATCCGGAGACCTCGCGAACCTCGATGGGCTCGACGATGAGTCCCTGGCCAAGCTGCCTTCACTATTGGCACTTCGCGATGCCATCTACTCCGAGTCGTTCCGGAACTACATTTCAAATATAACAGGCTGCGGCCCTCTGAGCGGGAGGAAGACAGACATGGCCATCAACGTTTACCTGCCTGGCTGCTATCTCCTCTGTCATGACGACGTCATCGGCAGCCGTCGCGTGAGCTACATCCTCTACTTGACCGACCCCGACAAGCCATGGCAGCCTGAATGGGGTGGAGCTTTGCGCCTCTTTCCCACACAGGAGATGAAAGACAAGAGCGGCGAGATAGCCAAGACGCCTTTGCCCGACTTTGTCAAGTCCATACCACCCGCCTGGAATCAGCTCAGCTTCTTTGCCGTGCAGCCTGGAGAAAGTTTCCATGACGTGGAAGAGGTTTACCATCCCGAAACGAAGGAGCAGCTGGATGCAGACAACGGCCGCGTCCGCATGGCTATCAGCGGCTGGTTTCATATACCTCAGCTCGGGGAGGACGGGTACGTGGAAGGCGAAGAAGAGAAAAACGCCAAGAACAGCAGCTTGATGCAGCTCCAGGGCAATCCAGCGCAATACGACGCTCCGCAAATGGAGCCCGTCAAGGTTGAGATGGAAAAGTTCACCGAGGGAGATTTCGAAGCCGAGGATATTGAGTTTCTCCTGAAATATATCTCGCCCACGTATCTGACTCCAGACACTCTGGAGCAGATCCAGACGTACTTCCAAGAAGAGTCCAGTATCACACTGCCTGACTTTCTCTGCAAAAAGTTCGCGGCAAGATTGAAAGAGTACATCAACGAGCAAGAAAAGCAACAGCTGCCCCAACAAAGCGAGGCACTGGAGAACGCTACACTCTGGAAAGTGGCCAGACCGCCTCACAAGCACCGCTATCTCTATCAACGACCCATCGGAAAGGATCACCTCCGCACCTCGCAAGAAGAATCCCCCATTACCGAGCTGCTTGACAATCTCCTACCCAGCCGCCAATTCCGCTCGTGGTTACAAATGGCCGCATCCAGCAGCATCGAGAACTACGAGGCCATGGCACGCCGCTTCCGTCGTGGAGGGGACTACACGCTCGCCACCGGCCATGAGGGCAAACCAAGGCTCGAGATGAACCTGGGCATCACCCCAACACCTGGCTGGGGAGAAGAAGACGACGAAGCGGACGAGCAAACAGAGGAGGTTGACGAAGTCCGAAAAGGCAAAGGCAAGGCCAAGGCGGGGCCAGACAACGCGCAGAAGGAAGAAGAGATTGACGTTGGCGGCGTCGAGGTCTACATGGCTGGTGATAACGACGCTGATGCCGATGCTGCCGTTTACAAAACTACGGATGACGATGATGACAATATCCTATTCTTCCAGGCCGCGGCGTGGAACAAATTGACACTGGTCCTGCGCGACAGCGGTACCCTCAAGTTTGTCAAGTACGTGAGCAGGAAAGCCAAAGGCGATCGGTGGGACGTTTGTGGTACATTCGATGTGGTCGAAGATGACGAGGAGGGCAACGTAGAAGCGGTTGGGCCGGCGCCGGAACTGGATGATGACGATGAGGACGAGTTCAATGGCTTTTCTGCCTCGGAGGATGGAAGCGAGTCTGATTAGCTGGAACATGCCACAATAATCATGCACGCGAAAGGTGACACGTTAGTTTTTCCATGCCATTTTGGGGGCTTGATTGGGTATATTCGAGCGGGTTGAGGCCCGCTTCTCGGTATCTTCTGAGAAGATCTTACTACATAGGTGACTGCTCAGGTCATGATTCGTTTGGAGCGTATCTGTTACAATAATCGCTTCATAGGGGAGCATCATGCCTTCTCGAATCTCAAACATGGTGAGACCAAGCGGGAGCCAGGCATCGCGGCTGGTGTAGCCTGGCGCGACCATAAAGCTCAATAGTGCTTGAGCGTCGCCGCGACCTTCGGATGGCCAGTCGGCAGGAGGGAGAGTTATCCTCAGGCGGAGAGCCAACGGCAGATGTGTTTCTAGGTAAGCTTTGGTAGAGAACAATATCTCGACATGGCGGTTGCGGTCGAAGTCGGAACCTTGTCAAGCATCGCGCTGGACAGGTGGCATTTTCGATCGTGCTGGTGTACTCGATTAAGCCAGAATTGAACTTTCAAGTCGGGCTCGGCGAGGCAACGAAAAGATCTGCCAATTCTGCCCGCAGCAAGTCCGTGATGCTCTTTGCCTCACGGCTATGACCCGATTCCGTCAGATGATGGACGGTATCGTGGCCCAAAAAGGCGATCCAGGGCACGATGTTCATGACCCTAGCCTGAGTCGAGACCAGTTGACCGGAGCCAAACTTGTGTACCACCTTACGCAGTTTTCCTTTGTCGCTGAAGAAGCGCAACGCGGGATCATGGCTTGGGTGCGTGGGATGGTGTAGATGAAGGTGAGCCTTCTCAACATCGAAGGCTTGGGGAAGCATGTCGGCCGTGGCCATGTGGGCGTCGAATAGCTCCTCTGACGGTGCTTCCCGGTTGAACGACTCTACAGTGGAGAGCCAAGACACGGACCGCCACGGGAGAACCAAGAGACGAGGCAGTAATGGGCTGCCATGGTGTAGACGCTCTGCCTTCAGAATCGCCATGATAGCTGCATTCAAATTCCCATGCTGAGGTTGGCTTTTGGTGTGCACGAGCTGCGCCAGCAAAAATGACGCACGCTTGATTTTTTGATCATCTGTCAGAGCAGCGGAATTGTCGTCCATGGTACGCTCAATCCAGGTCCACGCCACGCCTTCGAGGCCTTCGCGTACGAGAGAAGGAGTCAGGACCTTGATGAACGACTGGTGGTCTAGGAACTTGAGATCCATCTCTGCACCAGAAGACTTGAGCCATCGTAGCACGCGCACGGCAATGTCCGACGATGCCTTGTCGCTGGAACCGGAGAATCGTGATAACAATTGGTCTTTGGCCATGATGCAGCCGGCGGCCGCCCCGAGGGTCATCATACCCTTCGCGACAGCGTGATCGAACACATCCATCGGATCTCTTTGCGATATGGGAGATGAAGACGGCATCATGGCAGGATTCTGTTTGCTGTAACTGAATAGAGGGTTGGAAAGGATGGATTTCAAGTGCTGCGTGGCGGCGGCGTGTCGAATCCGATGATCTGCGTCTGTGACCTTGGCAACAGCCGCCCCGCGGCTGAGACTGCGGCCATATTCGCGTTCCAACTGATTTCGGAAGGATGTCTTGAGGCCGTCGAGGAGCTTCTGGGACTGTTGTTTGGATAGGCCTAGGGGTTCGTGGTAGCCTGCGAAAAGGTTTCGGAGCGACTGGGCCGACTGGGTGAAGAACATATTGATAATGATAACGGGCCGAGGCGAATGCGAATGGACTTGTCAGAATGACGCTGCCCGGTTCGGCAGGCCAAGAGTCCGTGCTGCCAATGCCGTGCTTGAGTTCTTGATTGCTTTCACGATGGGGGACGTTCTTCCAGAAGCTTACGAAGTACCAGTGGAAGCAAAAGATCACGTGACCATGCCCACCGTTTGACTCTGACGCAATACCCGTCTACCTTACCACAAGTAGTAATACTAATTACTACAAGAATCATGGAGCCACGAGCTGTACGTAGTGGACTCGCAAGTACGTGCAAGTATTACCTCTGAGGGGATTTGGCTTGCCGATGGTAATTATATGGAGGTCCTGACACAACGGGGGAGCTCTACGTACCAAGCTTATCTGGTGGTCAAGTTTCAAGCCCGTCCCAAGCAAACAAGTGCAATATCCACCGCCACACGAGGCTCAATAATCCAGGGTCAAGTCAATACCTAACGGCGTGCGCGTACTGCTTGAGAAGGCAGGTCGCCGAGCATAGCATGAAGCGTTAGTCTGTTGTGAATGTCAAGGTCGAAGATCGAAAAGCCCAAGGCCGCTCCTGGCGAGGTCGAGCGTCCCTTGCAGGCAGCTACCCAGGGTCTGGTCTCCCACAGCACCCAACAGGGGAGCTAAGCCAGCCCAGGCGGCCTCGTCAGCCCCCGAAGCGCCCGAGCTTCCTGGCGCCATTGGATCCAGGTGGCAGCCTGCCCAGAGCTTGGCTCCATTTTGGGGGTAGAGGGGGGCCAGCCATCATTGGGTGGTCACAGTGACCAAGTCAAAACCTTGGCGGCCTAAATTTCTCGTCTGTTTCCGGGGAAAACCTCGTGTCTCCCTTTCAACCCTTTCATCAGGCCAGCACGTCAACGCTCTGCACACACGTCTTTTGTATCGCGTCGCCTCCTTGGCACCCACGAGAAGGCTCTTTTTCGACTTCCATCTGGCTCTTGCCACATTCCTCTCTTCTTTTTTTTCCTCATCCCGCCCGCTGTCCTACTTTCCGTCAGCAGAGGCCAACCGACAGGCCACTGCTCAGCCGCCCTTAACCAGTCCTGCACAACCCACATATTTCTTCCATGTCCGAAATCGCATCACGACCGTCTGCCTCGCGCGGCAGAGGCTCCGGCCGAGGTGGTAGAGGAGGCTTCAGTGGACGAGGCGGCCGCAGACTCAATGGCGACAAATCGGATCACAAGCCCGTTGACCAAAACCTAGGTGCTTTCGAGGACGAGGGTGAATTTGCTGAGCTCCGCAAGCAATATGGCGACAAGACATCCGTTATTCGCGAGATGTTCCCAGATTGGTCAGAAGCCGATGTTCTCTTTGCTCTCCAAGAGACGAACGGCGACCAGAACGAAGCTGTCGCACGAATCGCTGAAGGTATGTATTTGTCGACTTTTCGCAGAGGTTTCCTTTTGCAGCCCAACCTTGGCCATCTATTTTCTGTGTCGCCATGCAGTCCGAAGTGCTACTCTTCGCAATCAAAGAACCTGCTATTATCCTTGTATTGGCGGCGCTCTTTTTCTTTTGGATGAAAGATATGAGATGCGTCTTTTGACGGAAATCAAGCTGACTCGACCAACACAGGCACTGTCTCTCAGTGGGGTGAGGTTTCAAAGTCGAAAAGGACGACGCGTTCGAAGACTAAGGATAGCACACCTGCACCTCCCGGCAACGAATCGACTCCCCCTGGTACTCGAGCTACTCGCGGCGGACGCGGTGCGTCCGAGAGTGGTCGCGGCCGAGGAAAGAGTTCAGACCGGGGTGGCCGCGGTGGCAGAGGCAAATCCACGCTGCCCAGCACTAACGGCGCTCGCAACAAGGAGAACAATCATCTTTCCATCCCCACTGAAGAATCTGTTGCTTGGGACACCACGAGTTCCAAGGCAGACAAGGCTGAGCTCAAAAACGTCGTCTCGGAGAAGTCCATCCCCGCCGAAACACCTCAAGCTGCTCCTCAGGCCAAGACTTGGGCGAGCATGTTGCGACAATCTACTGTCCCGAAGCCGGCCCCTGCTCCGAAAGACAAACCCGTTTCAAAGCCCATCGAATACGAGATAAATGCACCCGAGCTTGCTCAGGTCCATCCCGGTGCTCCTGATAATGTGGAGGAGACTACGCCTGTCGCTCGGCGCGCTGTTCCTGCCCATGGTACCCCCATCATCGAAGCCGAAGTTACCCTTCCGCCCCCCAAGGATGACCTCACAGAAACGAATCTTGGCCAGGTCGCTGACGAGTCTATTCCCCCGCCAACTGGCACCGCTGCGAGTACCACCGCTGACTCCTGGGATCCTCGACAGAGCCCTGTCAGTGCAACTGCCACGCCGCTTTCGGCTGCGCAGCAGCAACATCAAGGTCATCGATCCGCCGCCAGTGGCTACGCGGCGTCCGCCATCAAGGCAACTGCCGATAAGTCGACGCGCTCCGCGAGCTACCAGCGACGAGTGCTCGACCAAGAAGAAGCAGTCCGGATGCCTGGTAATCGCGAGGTGGATCGTGCTGCCGTCAAATTTGGCGCCTTTACTCTCTCGGGTGGTGATGAGGATGTCGATGGCGAACGGGAGGAGGCAGAGACTCGAGCGCAGCCCCCAGCTGATTCTCCGGTAGCTCATCCTCGAGCTTCTCTACCGCCCGTTTCCCAACCTGTTGCTGTGCCCGAGGTATTCTCTCACAAGAACATTCCCGGCGCCATACAAGGTGGCCCCGCTGATATGGGTACGTCGAGTAATGCGCTTAGCAAAGTGCAGTTGAACTTGCACAAGTCTAACATGTCAGCAGCATCGACTGGCGCCGCTAGCGCTCAAGCGTCCATGTCTAACATGCAGCACTATGGCCGAATGGGAACGCAGGATGCTGCTGTCGCTTCCCAGAAGCAAATGGACCCCTTCAACCAGCATAATACTCCCGCTACGCAGGCTTCGTTCGATAACTTTGCCGCCTCGACAACGCAGCCACAGAGCCAACAGCCTGCCGGTGCCTTCTCGTCGGCCCCGAGCGACTACTCGACCCACTACGCAGCGCATGACCGGAACCCTTACGGCTACTACGGCCAGCATTACGGCAGTCAGCAGGCAGGAGGCCATGGCTCACACGAGGGTCTCCAATCCCAACAGCGCCATTATGGGGGTTACAGCTCATCGCAGGTCGACAATCTCAGTCAATACCCGCAGAGCGGTACACTGCACAACCAGCCTCGCTTCGGCGGCTCGGGTGACAGCCAGAACAGTGGACACTCGACTCCCAATCCCACGGCCCAGTCTCAAGCTCAGCAGCAAGGGCAGGGTCAACAATCTCAGCATGGGCAGCAGATGCAACAACAACAACACGGCGGGCCGGGCTCGCAGTCACAGCCTCATGGACAGCAATACCCAGGTTATAACCAAGGCTACTACAGCAACCCGTACTACCACCAATATTATTCCAGTTACGGTCAAGGTGGGTTTGGCCCTTATGGAAAAGCCGGCATGTATGGACAGCCTTATGGTGTGCCATCGAATGCTCCCTATGATCATGGCTCGTCCAACTACGGCCCATCATCCCACCAACGGGAGGGCGGTCTTGGCTCCGGTCTGGGCGAATACGGTCGCGGATCGTCCGGTCAGGGTGCCGGATCTCAGCCCAGCGTGGGAGGTAGCAGCTTCGGCGGGGCCCATGATAATTTTGCTCGTGCAGGAAGTGGCTTTCAGTCTCACGGCCAATCGTTTGCCAATCCGGGGCAGCCCCCGGCAGCAGGGTCGAGTGATGAACTGAAGCCGTTCAGCGAGACGAAGACGAGCGCGTCCGGTCCTTCGCCAGCTCTAGGAGGTGCCCCTCGCCCAGGTTCAGCAACAAACAGCGGACCCGGCGGGCAAGGCGGTCTCCCACCACAGACGTCGCAGATGGCTGGAGGTTACGGCACGTACCCGAGCCATCTGCAGAGTCATGGAGTTCACGGCAGCGGCTACAATATGGGCGGCGCAGGGGCAGGAGCAGGTCAGCCTGTCAACTCCCCGTACGGCTCCTACGGCCAGGGCTTCGGCAGCGGCGGCGGCGGCGGCGGCTACTACGCAGGTGGGCAGCAGCAGCAACAGCAGCAGCAGCAGCAGCGCGGCGGCTGGGGCGGAAACTACCATTAGTGGGGTAGGAACCGCGAGGGCAGAAGACGAGGAAGACACCGAGAGCCAGGTTTTCAGTGGTGGAACAAGGATCCCTTCGGTTGGTTGGAAGGCACTCGAGATGGATAGCATGGGTCTGCGAGGAACGCGAGTGTCGTACGGAAGACACGAAGAGCGACAGGTGATGAGCACGAAGGGTACTCCCTTTCGCGAATATTGCAAATGAGGAAACAAAGGCAAGGCAGCATGGGAACCAGCACCGGCCGGGGGCATATATGTACGATTGACTTGTTTTTTTTTAGCTCTTATTCTCCTGGCCTTCATGTTTTCTTCTGAAATGACCTGGCGATCTCAGGAAGGCGAAAGGGGCAACGGCAAATGGGAAGAATGGCGATCAAGACACCCTCTTCTCTCTCTCGCTGCTTGATTATTTTTTGGCTCATCCACGTTTAAGGCTGCATTTGGTTTCGGTTTTTTTTTTGAGTGATTCTGAACCCTTCCCAGCTTGTCTGTCCCTCCTCACAAAAAAAAAAGAACAAGGCGCTCGGTGGTTGCGTTATGGAACGAAGGCCAAAGCATGGTGGCAGGAACTCGCAGATTAGGAATGGCAAAAGGTCCAAGGTAGCTTTTGACGATTGGTTTTGTGGCCCTGCGAAGGATGGCCTAAAAGCAGATTGTAATATCAGAAGGCTTTCTTCTCCCGTGTTAGGAGAAGTCCGTTGTATGAGGCGAATTCCGACGTGCTCCTAGCTGATATAAATGTCTTTCCTCGAAACAAACCACATGGACCTTTGCGAGTTGGAAGGATGGCAGCGCGATGGGACGGTCAGTGTGCACATTTGGACGGTCAGCGAGGGTCGGCAGTGGTCATGGCTGTATAGTAATACACTCTATCTCTGTACGACTGAGCTTCGTGATATCCAAGGCTATCAAATGCGAGTAATCAACGGGTGTACAAAACTTGAAAAAATGAGGGATGTCCAAAGATGCTCAAAATGCCGTATCGCTCTCCTCCGTTAGGTTTGCCCTACTCTTTCTTCTTCTTCCCCTTCCTCTTCCAAGTTGTCTTCATCATCAGTGCCCACCTCGTCCTCTTCACGAGCAAGTTTCTGTAAGCGCTTCTTCATCACAGGGTCCTGCTCCCTTTGCTGCCACAGCTGTACGTCCCACTCTTCCGCTTCATCCTCGCTCTCGGACTTCGTTTTCCTAGGGCGCCAATGGTACAGGCCGGAGGCGAGTATGTAACGCTTGGCAACTTTCAACGAGATATCCACGAGCCCCATGAGCCCCAACACGATGAACAAGGTTGACCACCAGACGGCATCGCATCCGAATCGATGAGTCAAGGTGCCCCGGATCGCATACGGTCCAGATGGCTCTGCGGCGTATACACCGTCGAGAAACGCGAGCCAGGCGAACCACCCCACGGTAGTGACGAAGAATGATGCCATGACAACGGTTGATTTGTAATGTGTTTCGAAAATGCTATGACCTGGTCAGTTTCCGTCGCGGTGATTAGGGACTTTGGCAGACATACAATAACTTCCAGTTGATCCACAAGACGCCAATGGTGAAGACAAGTGTACCCAGAGCGTAGAGACCGTCATCGCGCGCAGCTGGCGACACCCGCGCGTATCCGGCCCACGCAGCATACCAAGCTATCAGGCCTTCAATCACGGCCAGACACATTGAGCTCGCGAAATTCCAAACGTTCAAGCCCATGTTCCGTTGGCCAAAGACGTAGAGCTCGGGTATCGCGAGTAGAGTATCCGCGCCGAGATCCTGCTCCCAGATGCCCATACAGATTGTGCAGAGACTGGTGAACAATGTGTTGAACACTGTCAAGCTGGTGGATTGGTATAAGGATGTTCCGGTGTAGCCGTTGTAGGCCTGGAAAATGGCGGTGGGCAGATAGAAGAACATTTCCTTCCAGAAGGTGAAGAGAATGAACTTGGCCGTTCGTACGTAGTTCCATCGGCCGTGAACCAAGAGAAGGCGCTGCAGAAAGCGAAACTGCGCTATAGAGTAGTCGGCAACCCGGGCGGCCTGCAGGCCCTCCATCCCAGAGATGCCGACACCGACGTGGCTGGCCTGGATCATGGCCAAATCATTCGCGCCGTCCCCGATGGCTAGCGTCAGGCCTCGCTGCGCGTTTTTCTTGTTGGATCCGAGGGAAGACCGAACGGCCCTGACCAAGAGCGCTTTCTGGGCGGGCGACGCACGACAGCAGACGACGGAATCCACGAGAAGCATGATAGAATAAAATCTCTCTGACAGCGAAGGCGAGTTCTCAACAGCGGCCAAACTCTGCCCGTCGATGACAGCGACGCTATGAACAGAGCCCGCCTGGAGATCCTCGGCTAGATCCACAAGCTGCGACTCCAGTGGCCCTTTGGTTACATCCAACACGTACAGGTCTGACCCTGGACGGCAGATGCGAGCCGAGTGGGCAATGTTGATGGCGGTCTCGCGCTTATCGCCAGTCAACATCCAAATTCTGATGTTCGCGCGTCGGAGCCTGTCAATGGTCTGGGGCACACCACGTTGCAGCTTATCTTCGATGGCGGTAGCGCCGACCAAGTCGAACCCCTGCTCCAGAAGCTCGCCCGCGGCCTCGACCTGTTTCTGTCGGTCGATAAGACTGCTTGTGGCCTCATCAAAGGTTGCCTTCCACTGGTTGTATTCATCCTCCGGCACAAACTTCTGCGCGTAGATCAGAGTCCGAAGGCCCTCGGTTGCGAAGTCGTCCAGGTGCTTGAAGCACTTTGCAAATATTTCAGCCTCATCATACCTCACGGCATCGTCCACAAAGCGTAATCGATCGGGCACCTGCTGCATGAGGGTATAAGCGGCCGATTTTGAGAAATAGCTCCTGGACACGTCCAGGGATGTTCCGCGGGGTGCCGCGAAGGACCGTGAGCGGTCGTCAGACATGCGCTTCAGCTTGTTGACCTCGAATGATTTGCTTCTGTCCACAAACGGTCGCTGATGGTCCAGGCTTGGGCCTCGGCCAAGACCTGGATTTCTTCGAATTGTCAGGCTGGGCCGGCCACCCAGGCTGTTCCGTGGCTCGTATTGCTGACTGCGGCGGTACATTTCATGCTCGAGATCGGCACTTTTCCGAACTTCGTCGGCCTTTTGCTTGGCCAAGGCAGCCAGCTTGAGCCGAGGCAGGATTGCAGAGTCTGCGCCCTTGCAGATGACACAGATACGACCGTCCGGAAAGCGGACGATTATCGACATTCTCTTTCGGGCACTGCTAAACTCAATGACATCAAGAATCTCAAAGGTTTTCGGTTCTGCGTCCCCGTTGGCCCGAGGAACTCGCAACGTGATTGACTCAGAGGTTCGACTAGTGATGAGATAACCGAGGTCCTGTGCAGCTCGTACTAAGGCGAGTTCATCGGGGGATGACGCTTGAAAGTCGACCTCTCCGTCCTTCCATTCTGGGAGGCAGGTGTGGCAAAGGGCAACGGCTAACAGGTAGTCTCTGGCTCGCTTGGAGAAGGCCGAATTAGGTCGCAATTTGAGGAAGTTCGTCAAATCTGCGGTGTTGGCATCCGGCTGGATGTGATCAGGACGACCCGTGGACCGCCAATGAGAAGAAGATCTTCTCCCCATCGAGAGCCGCCAAGGAGAGGCCAATTCGGTACCATCTTTTCTGCGTGAGCCTGGGGTTGTGGGGGCATGTTGGTCTGGCTTGTGAAAGGAGAATTTCCGCTCAAAGTACCCAGCGTTGTCAGTTCCGACAGCTTGGTGCTGAAGCTCAGGTTCTTCCATGTCCATCTCATGCAGCCACACAGTTCCCCCAACGCTGATCTTGCGAAACTTCATGATATTATCCGTCAGGGTCCCGGTCTTATCCGAGAATATGTAACCAACCTGTCCAAGGTTCTCCAGTATGGTGTTTGTATTGCAACTTGCGGGGGTATCACTCTCCTCGTGATACATGTGGATATCCGAGTTCAGCAGCAACAGCTGACCGATCTTGGCAATTTCCAGGCTGATGTAGAGGGCCAAAGGTACGACATTGTTGAACATGATGATGAAGGCGATGATAATTTGGTAAAAAGGAACTTCCGCCTGGTCCAGATATCTAGCATGCTGCTCGTAATCCTTGTGCCACTTGACATAGCCCATCGAGACGCCGACGGAAAGAACGACGACATATATAGCGAGGACGACGACGACCAAGTTGACAACTTTCTCCAAGGCAGGTTTTTTGGCTGTCGGGTGCTGATTGGAATTCATGCGCACTTTGCACTCCTCACCAGTGTTGACAACGATCCCTATAATGCCAGTCGTGTTTCGCAGCACGCTCCCTCTGTAAATGACTTGATTGAGGGTCAGAGGTATGGTTTTCCCGTTGACGGTGACGCGGCCGTCGAAGCCGAAGAGCTGGGGATTCGGGTCCTCGATGACGAAGGTGGCCTGGCAATCGGCGATGCCCTGGATGCTGCTGCATTCACGAAGAGCATGCGCAGCCTGCTTCGTTTTCAAATTCGTCTCGCCATCCAACGCCATGGTATCAATATAAGCGAGACCATCTTCACCGTCGCTGTGCAGCAACACAACATCGGCCGGAATTGTTTCGTCTCGAGAGAGCCGGAGTATGTCTCCCACTTTGATAGTGCTCCATCTGATGGGCACCCATCCAACGCCGTCCTCGGATTGCTCTTCAAGCGGAAGTACCGGTTCTGCGTTCTTCTCATTACGAAGTCGACCAAGCCATTTAGACGCGAGAGATGGCCCGATCGTGCCAGCATCTTGATGCCGTCTTCCCAACGTGGTTGCCCAGTTGGCGTTTTCGATTTTGTCCAGACGATGACGCTTAAAGTCATCGTAGCCTTCCTTGGCAATGGTTAAAAGAACGAAAAAAAGAAGTGGGAGAATCGTAGTGAAGGAGCCTGTGGTCGACAAGCCGGGTATCTAGTTGAGTAGGTTAGGCAGAGAACACGACATTGGTATTTCGAGCTTCGTCTAGCAATGAGGGAGTCTCGCGGTCTCAAACATGACATGCCACGGTGGAAAGTTGGCAAGGGTAGAACGTACCGTTTGCGGAATACCAACACAGAGAAAGTAGAAATTGCTGACACGGGTGAATTGGAAGAGAAGCTGTTTAGGAATAAAATCCCAAACGGTGTAGCGGGAAGTACGAATATGATTGGAAAGATAGGGGTGGCCGCGTCTGGTGTCGATCAGAGGCTGATTCCGCTCGACGGCCAGCGGTATGTGCCTCCCATCTCGCGAGGCAGCCAAGCGCCTACGGCCGGGTATGAAAAAGACAACGATGGATTGATAAAGCTGAGTGGCTGTCTCACGAAGACTGCGAGCTGGCGAACGGCTCGAGGAACTGTCGGGCAAGGTGTGAGCGTCGGCTTGTCGAACATGGTGGACTTTCTGCTTCTCGATGGAGCTACACTCCCCGTCGGCCATGTCGACTATAAAGGAGAAGTCATGGGGAATGCGCTGTCGAAGAGAACGACTGGTCCTGTGATTGCGCCCGCGAATCAAAGGGATGGGCTGAGGAGCGATGTAGACCTGCAGCCTTCAGGTCTTGATATCGGATGCTCGACGCATCGCAGATCCGCAAAAGTCGGGAAGCCTAGTCTTGGTGTTCAATCGGAACTACAGCCTCATTGGCGAAGGGCCCCAAGGTGAGCTGCGAGTGGTGAGTGGACGAAAATGGCATTCTCGAGAACGAAACAGATTGCGACCCTGGACAGTTGAGGTCTGGGAGTCAGCGAAAAGCTGGTGGGGGCGTTGTGGCTCTGCGTTGTCAAAGGGGGATGGATGCAAGAGGGCCTACCTGAGGTACCTGCTGTACTCAGCAATACCTCGTAGGGCAGATACTACTACGTACAAGTATCCCTAATTGGGCCAACGGAGCGCTGCAGTACGGGGCTACCCAGGAAGACCGGCAGGCAAAAACAAACCTGACATTACAAGAAGCAATTGATGTCGCTACCTAGGAATGGACGATTCAGCTCTGTGCAAATATTGATGCTACATACTTGTAAGCTCGTGGCTCCGCACTACAACCAGGCTCCAAACTGTTTGGGCGCACTATCCGCGCGACGTGGCATTGTCCTGCGGAGTGAGATATGATGCATCAAGGTATGTGTGTGTGTACCCACACCCACATAGTGGCTGCGTACCCCCCCTACCTACGCAGTCTCGTCAAGTGCATCGCAGATTGACCTACTATATAAAAGGCTACACAATATTATTAATTCTTAACTAAATTAAATTCTAATTAAAGTACTAGATTTATTAGCTATTTATTATACTATTTATATATAAATTATTATAGTTAGATAAGTACTTTACTTATAATTATACCTTAAGCTTTATATCCTTATCTTTAGCTTTTTAAAGGCTTTTTTAAACCTATTTAATTAATATAAAGTATTTATTTAAGTTAAGCTTAATATATTTTTATTATTAAGGTTTAAAAGCTTTAATTTACTAGTTTTAAAACCTTATTTACTCCTCTTATAAGGTAGCTTTAGTAATTATTAAATTAAACTTTAACCTTATAATATAGCTATAAATAGCTAGCTTTTATAATAAAATTAGTATTATATAAATTATATAAAAAGCTTTTTAAATATACTAGCTTTTTAAGAAAGTATTAAAGATTATAAGAAGGTTAATTTAATTTTTTAAAAATATATTTTCTACTATAACTTAAAAGGCTAAGACTTATAAAGTAATTTAACTACTTTTAAAAACTTTTTAATAATTTAAAAACTATAAACTAGTTATTTTAAAGCTTAACTTTATATTATAGCTTATTATAGCTTCCTTATATATAAAATTATAAGCTTTTAGAAAAAGTAGCTTATTATTTAAGCTATTATTTTTAATATTAAGATTATAAAGATACTTATAATATTTATTTTTTAAAATACTAAATATAGTAATATTAAGAGGTTAAGTAAGATATAAAGTATATACTAGAAGGAATAAAAGCTAGATATTTAATTAAAAATAATATTATATAATATTTTCTATTATATAGCTTTTATAGCTATCTTAAATTAATAACTAAGCTTTAAAAAAATTTTTTAATCTTATTTAAAAGTTAAATATATACTTAAGCTATAATAATATAATTAAATTACTTATTTAGTCTTTTTTTAATATTTTAAAAACCTAAGGTTTATTAAAATTATTATTAAATTACTATTTTTATATTTTTTTACTTTTAAAAATAACTAAAAAGTTTAAGATTTTCTTTTTAATATTAATATATTTAAATATTATTATCTAAGACTTTATTTATAATCTTTTAACCTTTATTTATTTTAGCTTAATAATTAAAGATTTAATAATAAGCTTATTATTATTTTTTTTTTATAATACTAGTTTTATTAGTATTATAAATATTTAAAAATTTAATTTATAAAAAATTATTATAAAAATTAAAAAAAATATTAATAGTTTTAGAATTAATACTTTAAATTTTTATAATATTTACTTTTTAATTATATTTAAATTTAACTATTTTATTATAGTAAAAAAAACTTTTAAACTAATACTTTTTTAAAAACTTATAATCTTTATATTATTAAAAGATATATATAATAATATATTAAACTTAATAATAACTTAGTAAATATTTTAGGCTTTTTTATTATAAAATCTATTATATAATATATTTTTTATTACTTATACTAAGCTATTATTATACTTTTTAAGCTTTTTAATAATTTAATACTTTAGTAAGTTTTAGCTATAGTATTAACTTTATAAGCTTATAAAGCTATATAACCTAATAGATAGAGGTTTTATAAGTAAGTGTATTAATTATAGCTACTACTAAGGATTTAGAAACTATATATATTATTCGTATTAGCCTAAAATCGGGCGTAGGAAGGTCGATTGAAGTTATCGCGTTCAATTCGGTCATGGTGTGGAAGGCTGCGCAGGTAGGGGGGGTGCGCAGCCACTATGTGGGTGTGGGTATGTATTACATATATCCATAGAGAAGCAGGAACCAGACACCAGACACCAGACACCACCCCTGCATCTCTAGAAGCCCCCCCACCCTCACGCCCCTCCACGACGGACGGGCCCGTGGGCCTACAAGTACACGGCTTGACGGCCTACTCCGTGCAAGTACAGAAACTGTGCCTCTAATGACACCTGTACGCGAAAACCAAGGCAGAGAGAGGTGCGTCGAGAACATGATAGCGCACGATATATTGATTACTTGTCATAAATCTGTACGTTCGTTCGTGGTCATATCGACTCACGTGCGTCCAAGTGACTGGCGTCTGGCATCACATCTTGATAGTTGTAGTTGCGGGTGCTCTTCAACCCCAAAGTTATTACTTGTAAAGCGTGCTCCAGGGAGCCACTTCCTCAGCATGTCACGGAAGCACCAGGTGCTGCATTTTGAGTCTCTGCTTTGCCATGGTCGGGTACTCCCATCATTATTGGCACAGCACCCCATTTCTCCCCAAAGCAGGTGATGGAAATGATAGATGACTTGTGCTGTAAGTGGTCCCGATGGCCGATGGGGGTCAGCTCAATGCCCCAGCGCGTGACAAAGAGACGAGCAGTCACCAATCACATTACATACGACTCGGATCCCAACAACGCGAACGCTCAACCGGGCATATTGAGATGCCACGTGCCGCCCTTTGCGGCGTCGCCTTGTGTGTATGTAATACAAGTAAGTAAGTGGACCAAGAACGTACTTGTATTACTACTAGGTATGTGCCGTAGTGCTGCTAGTAGTAAGTCGTTAGTGCAGTAGCAATCACCTGGTCATACACCGTAGAATGTGTTATTACCCCGCGAGCCCGCCCCCTTCCGTGAAATGAAACACAAACAGCACTGTCCATATTATTCTCGAACGCCACAGCTTTCATTACTTACACGACATTGCATTCGCGACAATCAAAGCCTTGATATTGTGCCTACAGGATTGTCCAAAACCCCGATTTCCTCTCATCGCAGCGTTTATTGTCACCTCCTCTCACGCAAAACCAGGCAGCTTTCGCGAGACTGCCTCCAAGTCTCCCCGACCCCAAGATCGTTTACGGATTCAGTGACGCCCGTTTTGCGGACACGGGTCGCACGAATACTCGTCACGTATCGCAAACGTCGACTTCCGAAGCGTTTCTCTCGAGGCGCCGCAAGCGAGAGCCAGCTGCAACAAGATGCGACACTGGAACGGGTCCATGCGGCGACCTCTCAGCACTTGCGAGTTGTCGCCCAAGCCATAGATGGGACCGTCGCCAACATAGGCTTTGCTGATCTGAGAACTCGCCACAATGAAGAAGTCGTCGTCACACGTGCCCCCCTCACAATCCCGCGCAACATCGTCGGTGAGTTCCTTGATCACTTGAGCGCAGTCCATCGGCCAGCACCCTGCACCCATACCCGCCAGGATGATGCCGCGGCTTCCCGCTTCATACGCCCTCCGGAAGACGCCCGTGTCCATCTCGGGATATCCGATGATGATGTCGATCCGAGGGATATCTACGCTATTCCGAGGGATGTGTGTCAGGTACGCGCCCAACGGACGGGACGCTCCCATGGAATATTGAACCGAGTCGCCCACGATCCAGCCCACCAAGCCATGGTCTCCCCCGTCGAAGGCGTTGATCCTGTTTGCCTGAGCCTTCCTCACGTGACGGCCAGAGTATATCTCCTCGTTCATCGTCACCAGAACCCCTCGCCTCTTGGAAGACGCTTGACACGCCACCATGATGGCACATTCGAGATTTCTCGGCCCGTCCGGGCTGAGGCTCGTGGACGGTCGCATTGCCCCGACGACGACGACGGGTTTGTCGGAATCGATTATACATGAAAGCAAGAATGCCAACGATGCAAGTGTATCGGTTCCCGCTGTCACCACCACGCCCGTCACACTGCTTTCTTTCAGCTTTCTTGAGATCTCCGAGGCCAATTGAAGCCCACTCCAGGTCGTGGTGTCGGGCCCCCCGGTGTTGTCGATTTGGTGCGCGGTGAGTTGTGCTCTCTTTTCTATGCCAGGTACAGATTTCAAAAGCTGGTCGACCGTGAGCTGCCCTGATGCGTACAGCGTCGTGTGGCCTTTCTCTCCGGTGCCCGCAATGGTGCCTCCCAGGCCAAACACGCTCACTTCCGGCGGGCTCATCTTCTTGTCCAATTCGATTTTGATGGAAGACCTCGGGAATTTTTCGAGTACAGTAAGACGTGAAAGGCTTGGCTCTTGTAATAATGACACGCGAGCTCCGACCTTATTTGAAGAAATGTGTCTGCTATGCGTCGTGCTGGTATTTATCTTGGGCAACATGACTGCGCTCGCCGAAGCTATGTCTTTTGTCTCCCTTTGACGGCCGAAAACTGGATCCTTCTCGCCTTGCCTGCGAGGTGATTGAGCTGCTGCGATGGCCAATGACACGCAGGTCGCGCCCTCATCCACGAGACCCTCAGCCGTCCCTGCGATGGCCGCCCCTGATCGGTCTATCAAAATCGCAGACCGTCACTTGCGACCATACAAAGAGTCCCAGGTTTTCGGTGACGATTGCCGGGGAACGGTTCGCAAGCCGAGATCGTGACCTGAGACGTCAGGGTGTTATCCAGATTTCTCCAAAAGGTCGGCTCGAAACGCATACCCCTCCCACCAAAGCAATGTCACTCGTCGATGCCCAATGAAGGCACAAAGATGCAAAACAAACGTCTTTGTAGTACCAATACAAAAACGCCAAGGTCCAAGAACGTACAAAGGGCTCTGCATTGTATGGCAATCCTACATAACCCCTTCCCTCCGGCGCACATGCAGACTGACTAGTCTGAATAAAGACGCAGACTGCCACCCTGTAAGTCGCTACACGTAGGCACCAACATTTTCCTCTTGTTCGTCCAGTGCCTAATTTGTACACATATGCTTGGGAAAGTGACCTAAAGGGGAAATGATCCGATGTTTTGTCGCTATCATTGGTTCCTGGGATACGGCCCCTGACCCTGTCTCGTCTACATTGGCATTGACATTGGCATCAACATTGGCATTGGCATGGGCATGGGCATGGGCATGGGCATGGGCATTGGCATCAAAAAGGCCGTCCCAAGCTTGCCACAAAGGGGATCAACTACTACTACAGCACACGCATTTTCGAGTACGCAGGGACTGACTATCCACAAATCACTGACAGGGAAACGCGCGCAAGAGTGTACAATCCTGGAAGGACATAGGAAGACTTGGCATCTGTGAAAGGGAACAATGGTCTTTACCCTAATTATGTCGACTCTAAATTTGTGTGCGATCTTGGAAGGACATAGGAAGACTTGGCATCTGTGAAAGGGAACAATGGTCTTTACCCTAATTGTGTCGACTCTAAATTTATCGCTGTGGCCCACAGCATCGACAAGTCGGACGTAACTGTCCAGCACATCTATGTTCCATCCATATTCCCTCTACGGCAGCTCTTGGATGATCAGCTCCAAAGCCACCCGAATTCGAAAGTCATAACGCTTGAAATAACTCAACGCTCATTAGAAGTAGAAAGCAATGGTTGATGCATCTTCTCTCGAGACAGCTCAGCCAGTAGAACATGCAGCCAGGCCCAGACACCAGGTGCGATATAGTAGAATCTGGTATACCCCCTTCCCGTCTCCGTCTATTGGGGTTGCACCTGAGGAATGTTCTCCATGCTGGCCCCGTCTGCCAACCATTCCTTGGCAATGAGCTGTTCGCGGACGGCAAATAGATGTTTGTATGCTGTTTTGACCGTTCCGTCGCTGACGCCCGCCTGCTTCGCGATGGAAGCCGACGGCCGCGGCTCTCCCACCAGATGGCAGGCCATGTAGATGCACGCGGCTGCCACGGAGAGGGGCGATCGACCAGCCAAAGCCGAGATATCATTAGCCTTCTCAGCGAGGTCCCTCGAGATCTTGGAGATTTTCTGCTGGTTCTTGAAACCGAGCTGCGATACGTAGCGACCACAGAGATCTTCGGCAC
The DNA here is from genome assembly GCA_018831705.1 of Torrubiellomyces zombiae. NCBI lineage: Eukaryota > Fungi > Ascomycota > Sordariomycetes > Hypocreales > Ophiocordycipitaceae > Torrubiellomyces > Torrubiellomyces zombiae. The sequence goes on along the minus strand of JADHZA010000016.1, from coordinate 110,110 downwards.
CAACCGAGGTATTTTCGTAGTTTGTGACTGCGTTAAGCCCCGTGGCACCCTCGCCCTCGGTGTCCTGCAGCTTCTGCAGAAACTTTTGTAGCTGTTTGAAGACCCGACCGACCTCTTTCTTCGTCACGCTAGTGAGGTTGAAGATTTCGCGGAATGTTCGCGGCACGTTGTTCTGTCGACAAGCGATGAATATGCATCCTGCAATGACAGCCTCTTGCGGCTTTCCCTTCATGAACCTGTGCTTGTCAACGAGCTTGAAAATGTGCTTGGCGGCGTTGGAGACGTTCTGGCCCATGTTGATAGCTTCGCAAAGCGAGACAATCTCCTTGTACGCCTCCATCAGGCCCTTTTGCGCCTTGTCCTGGTTGGCATTGTTCTGCGTGCGCGACAGGGCCTTGTGAGCTTTGGACTCGGAGAAGCCAACGGTGGTGGCGAGCTGCTGGCCTTCGACGAACTCGTCCTGCGGTCCGCCGACACGACTGCGATCCTCGCCGGTATCGTCATTGAACGTGCGCCATTCCGACCCCGTGTCTATTATGCGTGTTCCAACGACGACGCCGCAGCTGCCACAGACGGTGTCGCCACTCGAACGCTCCTCCAGCAAGTTGGGTGGGTTTTCTTTGCAATCCGGGCACAGTAAAGTGTTATGTAGGTCTTCCTCGAACGCGCTCAAGTGAGCCATGTTCAAATGAGGAGCCTAGAGTTGGATCGAGGGCATTCAGTGAGCGTCGTGACCGTCGTGGTCGCTGGTTCAGACTTTCGTTTCGTTCAACGAGCGTGGGTTGTTTGTATTGGGAAGGGTTGGCAGTGATCGAGTCATGCCTAGTCGGTTTATGACATTCTTCTCGGCGCCGGCTTGTTCATAGCAGCTTTCAGCGCCCAAGTGAATGGCGGGCTTTTAATAGTCCGGTACCCCGCCTCCAATTCGGCTCACCCAGTGTGCCAGTCACCCACAGTGACCCTTCACACTTCATTTCACCATTAGGCCGTTCATGACTCACAGATGAGTAACATTGTTCGAAGTCGTGAGAAGCGGCCAGAAGAAGCTCCAAAGACTTGAATCGAATGGCGGAGTCGACTTCAAATTCGTACAATGTTGGGGTATCTCTAATTATGGCCAATACTTCCGGAGTAGCTATCATACGGTGTTGAAGCGCGATGTGCCGTACAATCGCATGTACGAGACCTTCAGCCACCCAGATTGTCTTAGTCGAGAAAGGGCTGTTCTGCCGCTCACTCCAGCGAGCGTAGTCTCTCGCTCAAGACCTTACACTACCCTTCAATTGCGACCCAATATCGACCTACCCGCCTCAGCACCAGCATCAACTATACGTAGTTTGCTTCCCACTCATATATTCGCCAAATTTCAATACCGTCTTTTTGGAAACGACACTGTTTGAATGGCGTCCACGCCGCTGGGCCAGGGCCAGGCTGGCCTCCCTCCCATCGATATCAAACCATTACTGACTCAATTGTGGCCCCTGGAAGCTCATGTATCTGCAGATGAGATCGCAGAGGCCATCTCTCATTTTTTCACCAACCAGGTCACTGAGGCACAAACGTCAGCCTTGCTCATGGCCTTGCATTTCACCAAGCAAGATCTTCGGGCGGATGTGCTTGCTCGGTGTGCGCAAGTGATGCTTCAAGCAGCCGCCCCCATTCCAGTGCAGGAGCTCAATGCTGTGCTGAAAAGACGAGGGATGCAAGAAGGCAACTACCACGGCGGTCTGGTAAGACGTTCTTCTGCACTCACGGCCCAGTAGATGCTGATTTCTTTCGGTAAAAGTGCGATATCGTAGGCACCGGTGGCGATTCACACAATACCTTCAATGTCAGCACGACTGCGTCCATCCTCGCATCTTCGCTCCTCATGGTATCGAAGCACGGGAATCGAGCCAGCACCTCGAAATCAGGCAGTGCAGACATGATCAATTGCATGAAGCCGAAACCACCGGTCATGGGCGCCGTCAAGCCCGATACGCTGGTTCAGGTATACTCGGAAACAAATTACAGCTTCCTTTTTGCACCAGTATTTCATACCGGCATGCGCTATGTTGCTCCTATTCGCAAACAGCTGCCCTTCAGGACCATTTTCAACAACCTGGGCCCACTAGCAAACCCTGTCGAGGATGTTCTGGAAGCTCGTGTAATCGGTGTCGGACGGCGGGACCTTGGTCCCCCTTTCGCTGAAGCTTTGAGGAGTTCTGGGTGCCGCAAAGCGCTGATCGTGTGTGGGGAAGAGGAGCTGGATGAAATCAGCTGTGCCGGTAGGACCCTCTGCTGGATGCTCCGGGAAAAGTCACCCGGGGGTGAGGTCGAGGTCGAACATTTCACCCTCACACCTGCCGACTTTGGCGCCGGATGCCATCCGCTGAGCAAGGTCTCTGGTGGCAAAGAGCCTGCAGAGAACGCTGAGATACTGCAACGTATCCTACGAGGTTCCACTACCGCAGAGGAAGACCCTCTGTTAGACTTTGTCACCATCAATACGGCAGCGTTACTCGTGGTGTCGGGCATTTGCGAGGCCGATTCAAGCTGTATGGGCCACGGCGACGACGGCCAAGTCATTACCGAGCGTGGCCCTGCCGGTCAACGCTGGAAGGAAGGGTTTAGACGGGCAAAATGGGCAATTCAGAGCGGCGAGGCATGGAGACAGTGGGAGGCCTTTGTGAGAGTCACCAGCGACATTGAGGCTGAACAGTCCACTCATCCGTAGGACCTCTGTCATACCTACAACCAGGCTCATAAGCAACTTTCACATTGCAGTCTCATGGACTTTTCATTATCCTTGCAGCGCGGATGCAATGTTTAGAGGCTCAAACTATTCCAGGATACTGGCAGATCGGAGGCATACAGAAGGCGCTCAAAAGAGTGGGCGTAATTAGTTTTAGATAGTAAAGAGGTATTATAGACCGTGCGGCATATCGCGGAACTGGACTGACTGAGTAAACAATGTTTCATACCTGTATTTCGCAGAGCAATCATCAACGCAGATGACCTTGTGATTGCGGTTGCGAAGCGGGCTACGGGGACCGCGGAACCCACGGCGAGAGGCCATTCCTCGGTCCAAGGGCGTCTGCGGGCGTTGACGGACCAACTAGGCCCAAGTCGGCGGGAGAGGCGCCGTGCCGCGGAGCCGACGCTGCCCAGGAAGTAGCCGCACACTCACCGCGCTCACCCAGCGGACCACCCCTGGAGCCCTGTCAACCGCTGTTACTCCCGCTTACATGCAATGACATAGAGGTCCAAATCAAACATCTCACCCGGCCACGAGCATCGTCCATTATTGAACAACTCTTTGACGTCTCCGCCTCAATTCTCGTTACACTGCGTCGCAGCACAGTGACCATTCGCGTGCGCCAGTCAAGTAGCCATCGCCATGGTCAGATGCTTCCTGCGTCCAGCGGTCGTGGGACCATGGTCCAGGTCATCGCCCATTGGCCTGCGACGATATACGGCGGCCACCAAGACCCCGTTACCGCTGGACGGGTATCGTGTGCTGGATATGACTCGTGTGTTAGCTGGGGTGAGCTTGTCAAACTTTCTCGTCTTATAGTTTTCGGATGTTGACGTTGATTTTCTAGCCGTACTGCACGCAGATCCTAGGCGATCTCGGGTGAGCAGCCCTGCGCACTTGACGGTCGTCACTTGCTCGTGCTTTACGTCTGCCATGCAGTCTTTGTCTACTAACATGAACGTGATTTCCACGACAGGGCTGAGATCATCAAAATTGAGCATCCTGTGCGTGGCGATGACACCAGAGCCTGGGGCCCTCCGTACGCCAAATATAAGCCTGGTTCCAAAGCCGAGGGGCCGGGCGAGTCGGCCTACTTCTTAGGGGTATGAGAGATCAGGGCTAGGTTTTCTAACCTCTGAAGTTGCTATTCCCGTTCTGGAGTACCTCTTGACTAACGCATCTCCAAGGCCAATCGCAATAAAAAGTCCTTGGGCCTCTCTTTTCAGCACAAGGAAGGCGTTGACATATTGCATAAACTGGCTGCTAAATGCGACATTCTGGTCGAGAATTACCTTCCTGGAACGCTCAAGAAGTATTCTATGGACTACGAAACCATAAGGAAGATCAACCCCAGCCTTATCTACGCGTCCGTCACGGGCTATGGGCAGACTGGCCCCTACTCCAACCGTGCAGGCTACGACGTCATGGTTGAGGCCGAGTTCGGCCTGATGCATATTACGGGCGCTCGTGACGGACCTCCTGTCAAAGTCGGCGTTGCTGTTACGGATCTCACCACCGGTCTCTACACCAGCAACAGCATCATGGCGGCGCTGCTAGGCAGAGCGAAGACGGGGAGAGGACAACACATCGACGTGGCCCTGAGCGACTGTCAGACGGCTACGCTGGCTAACATTGCCAGCAGCTGCTTGATCAGCGGGAAGAAAGACACGGGCAGATGGGGCACAGCGCATCGTGAGTAGCGTCCCTTCAGATCTGGTTTCATTGGCTAATGAACATCATCAGCCTCCATCGTCCCCTACAGGTCGTTCCGGACCAAGGACGGAGACATCCTCTTTGGCGGCGGCAACGACAAGTTGTTCGGAATCCTTTGCGATGGTTTAGGTCGTCCAGAGTGGAAGAACGATGCCAGATTCAAGACAAACGCCGACAGAGTTGCCAATCGCGATGAGCTTGAAGCCCAAATCGAGGCATTGTCTCAGCAGCGGACGACGCAAGAATGGCTGGACGAATTCGAAGGAACAGGAATGCCCTATGCCGCCGTCAATGACGTGCAGTCAACCCTGAACCATGATCACACGAAGGCGCGGAACATGGTGGTCGAGCTTGAGCACGACCAATGCGGTCCCATGAAATTGGTCAACACGCCCGTGAAGTTTTCGGAAACTCAGCCATCGATTCGAAGCGTGCCGCCCACCTTGGGCGAACACACCGATGAGGTACTGCGCGATTACCTGGGCATGAGTGGTTCGGCTATTGATGGATTGAAGCAGAAGGGCGTTGTTAGATAGCGAGAGCCCGGACTCGTTCCCGGAGATGACGCCAAGACGAGGCATTCGTGTATTACATGTTGGTTAGAAACCTGTGACATAGTACTGAATATCATACGAAACGTATCCATGCAACCGGTAAAATACGCTCGTGGAAATGGATGAGTTGCTTGCTAATCCGGTGTAAGTATGCATGTCTATCGCTCCGGCAGTCGGGGTAACGAGCAAGGACGAACCCCCCGGGGCCCCCCGGGCGCTTGGAACGTCAAAGCCACCAGTGACGTTTTAGCCCCAATTCCAGCCACCCGTGGCCGCTGACCACTGGACCACACACCACCATGGCCCGCACATCCTGTCAGAATCGCAAAAATGACTTACCTTTTTGCTCAGCTCCCTTCTACATACTGTAGGGCATGGCACTGGACCTAAGGACCGGTTCCTTTTCGTTTATTTTCTTATCCAAAAGCAACTCAGCTATGTGATACTTGTGTCAATTCAAGTTTGTTCTTTCCCGAGTTAGTGTCATGTGACCGTCGCTTGTGGGGGAAGTGAGGGGAAACCTCAATAACTGTGTGAGGGCAGGGCAATTTAACGATACTTGTACAACTCGCTTCTCTTACCTCTTGTTCGAGTCAATCTTGCCCAATCCAACAGACGCGGCACGATGATTGTCTTCGTCCGCGACGTACCCTGATCAGGCCTACCATGTTGTGATTTATGGGGCGAATCATGTCGGTTGTAGGTTCGGAGCCGCCTCTACTCAAGCCGCCCAGAGTGGCCGACAGACATGTTGCGATGAACTGTCACCCAAGCCTGTCTCCTCATATGCTCGATGAGACGTGAGGCGACACAGCATTTCAACACGTCAAGAAGAGGGAGATGCAATCAAATGGACAAAAGGAAAAAGAGTTGGTCATTTCAGGAAGATGACATGAGAGACCTCTATTTTACAAGTCGGTTTCCGGGAGCATGATGCTCAGCGGTATTCACCGCAGCTCTATCGCAATGACGACACCCGTTCTTGATGACGCCCCTCCCGTTTCTATGTCTATAATGCAGTTCCGCATCCGTTCTATAATCCTTGAACGCTCACACTCGCCCGAGAGGCCGCTGCTGTATATCGACAGCTCGCAACGACCAGCTCTGTACCGCATTCAGGTGCCTTATCGCTCGGAGAAGGTAGCACCACGCAGTCGAGAAGGAAATTAGGTCTGTGCGTCAATGTTAGCAGCTGGCACGGATCCTCGACACCGAGAACTTCTCAACGTACAAACTTGGCCATCAGAGCAACCATGAGATCGAAAAGACCGATGGCTTCGACGAAAGCGAAACCCAAAATGGCGTAGGAGAAGAGCTGGCCGCGCAGGGCAGGGTTGCGGGCAACACCGTTCAGGAGAGCGGCGAAGACGAGACCAATACCAATACCGGCTCCGGTCAGACCAATGGCGGCAGAGCCCATACCCAAGTTCTTGGAGACCTCAACCATGGCCTGGGCGATCTCGGAGGAGTAGGCACGACGCTGAACCTGGAAAGCATTGCGGGAGGTGGCCTGGAGGAGGCTTGAGGCCTGCTGGCGCTTCAGGGTCTGGAGAGGGCTGGCAGAGCCTGGGAGGTCATGGTCAGCCACCATGTTCGTCAATTGACTCTCGGAGAGCTTTGCTGAGCTTGAATCCGAGCAGCAGTCCAGTGGGGAAAATTCTTTCACGGAGCTTACCAGTGATGGTGCGCTTGGAGGCAGCGGCAACAGGTGCTCGGATGGCAGGACGAGCAACCTTGGTGGCCATCTGGGAGGCCAGACGAGAGGCAAAGACACGGGTAGCGGCCATTGTGATGGTTGTGATGGGAGGTGTGACAGGCGATGAAAACCAAAAAAGCGCGGATGAGGAAGAGTGGAATTGGCAGAGAGCAGAGCTGTGTGTGGGAGAGAGAGAAAAAAGAGGGAAGAGGAGGAAAATGGAGCTTTGGGGGGCAAGGAAAAGGTTCCACCCGAAGAATCAAAGCGGCCAAGGGGTCAGACGGGCCAACAAGCAAAACCTGAGGCACGAGCACGACGTTTGATGGGTGAAGTCGACAGAGGAAGCGAGATTTTCACGACAGACGGCGGCACAAGGATCAAAGGGTGCGAATGTGGGCCAGCCGGATACTCGCACAGGCCAGCAGCCCCGGGTGAAGTCGGGTGGACACTGAAGAAGAAATTTGACGAGCGCCAGGATGAGAATCAAGAAGCTGAGTTGATGGCCTGAGGCTCTGGTTGATTGCGGGTCTGGAGTGGCGAGCTATGGATCATCGTGTTTCGATGGCGCAAGAGGACTTGCGATAATGCCTGAACCGACGGAAACAACATTTTTCTACAACGGCGACCAACAACTCGCGAAACGTTTCAATCCAAACTTCAGCACTCGGTCAACGCAAACACGGGACTTTCATGCTATAGCAAACCACGGGGCTGACGATGAATTGCTTTCCGATGCATAAAGATGATGACGATGACGAAGGAAGCTTACCAAAAAAAAATTTCATCAGATAGCGTGTCCGGCTGATAAGGTTGGCAAGCAATGCAAGTACCGGAGCAGGCAGCGAATAGGCTCCACAGCCGGACACCGCCAGCCAGGGTTTGAGACCCACTTGGCCGCCTCCTGGACGACAATCGCAACAGCTCGAAAACGCTGCAGGACAGCCGGACGGATGGCAAACTGATAGAGCCCTGTGCCTGGCACGTGGGTGGGCCCGTCATGTTCCACACCGGTGGTTTGGTGACAAGGATGGCGGCGGACGAGGTCAAACAAGTCGGATGGTGCGAATGTCGACAAAGGCAGAAGCCGGAGCGCCAGATTCTCTTTTTCCAAGGGCAACACAATAATTACAGCTGATACGAGCACGCGGCTTGATCCGCGATGGGGGCTTCTCGTGCAAATCATCCAAGTAATATAAAAACGAGCGATCCTCCCCCCTCGAACGCGGCTCTCCTGGCCCGAGCCGTGGGTAGCAGTCCATGGGACAACATGACAGGTGTCCTCTGCCGAAACGGAACAGCAGCGTCGGCAAGCGTGTACAAATTTGCATGCAGCATGCATCCGCGCCAACCTCCCTCGTCCAGTCACAGCTGGTTCCGCGCGGGAAATCGGACGCTCCTCTCTGAACTCCTCCCTGTCAGCACGAGCTCCTCTATGTGCCCGTTACTTTCGCCCTGTTGATGAATTTCACGACAGTGAGCGGTAGTAGGCGGTTTCCTAGCCGCTGATGATGCAGCCGCGGATACACCGGTGATGGAGATGGAAGCCGACAAGAAGACTTTGCCTAGGATACAGATATGCAGGCACATGCATCGTTGACAGCGCTGGTCGTTATGCACGTTTGCATGCATCCGCCCGACTTCAGGCATCATCCCTGTCGCTGCTCGCACCAGGCGCTCGGGAAAACAACGACGAGCACTCATGAGGCTCCGTCCCAGATCCATGCTCGTTATAAAACATGTGTGTGGCATATGCAAGTTGACGTCTACGATAGAGATCCACTTGCATACTGAGGCAAATATTGCGCGCTGTTCAAAAGACCAAATGATCCGAATCCACGCGCACAGGAGTCCCCTTCAACCGCCGCTTCAACCGCATTTTACTGCGCCATTTATGCATTCTTTGCTCCCAGCTACATTTCCAAAAGTACAGGTGCCCAATGTTTCACCAGCAAGTCTCGTTAAGCCAGTCGGGAGACGGACATGCATGTATGTATATTATGTGTGACTGAGATCGGAGATTGCGAGCAAACATTAATACAAGTAAAAGTGTGTAACTACACTGAAGATATCAGACTAATTCGCTCAACCCCTTGTTACTCCATACATATATTGGGAATCATCAAGGACAGGCCACATGACTAGCTGTGTACAAAATGCAATCCAAAATGAAAAATCCACACATCGTAAGCCCCTTTCCTGGCCTGGCGTCCCCTGCCAGTACTTGTACAAACAATTCTGACCCGTAAGCACTACGAAATACTTGCAAAGCCAGCACTTGTGTGTACAAGTACGAAAATGTGTTCGCAGGGGTGTATGTACAAAGTATGTGCAACTTATCCGCGCCTACGGAGTACAAGTAATAATTTCTTCTAGGCCCCTGGCGACGAAATTTTTTCGGAGTGGGTACAAGTAACCAGTGCCACCACCGTCTCCAATGCCTAGTTCCAGAGTTTCATATCATGTCGTCTTGCTTCAGTCAGTCTGTTCTGGTACGTCTTTGCATAATGGATTAAAAATAATGCACTTGTGCATGCCTGCATATTCATGATAAGAGCCAATCGGCATTTCATGCACATACTTGCAGTAGGCTCTGTGTATGTTTGTAGATGGGTGTTCAGGGTGAGTGAGGGCCCGTTTCTGGGTTTTGCACCAGTTACATCCCTTTTACTGCTGTATCCTTCACCATGGCAAGAAGACGGAGGTCATGTGTAAATGAACTGTCGTATATTGCATCTCATCGTGACACGTTCTCTGTTAATGACTCTGCAAGCAAGCATCTTCCACCACGTCCAGCAGCTCCAGGTGGTGGAATTCCTATAGGGTATCATTCATATAAAAAACAAAGACCCCCAAAATCAACGGCCCCCGAAGCAATACAGACATGCTCGTCAAGTAGAGCCCACGCGACATCAACTACGACTCCACCAAGGAGATCCCGTTGGGGGACCGCTGTTTAGGGTACCCTTCTGCGAACCCCTCAGGATCGCACGTTCGCTCCAGGCTGATTCGATGCGTGGCCACGTATTGCCGAACAGTGTCCTTGTTGATCCTTACACGGGGGACTTGCCTGACGGCCGCTGTAGGTGTCGTGACCTGCATGTCCGGCTCGTCTTCCACGTTCGGTGCTGTCGCTGCTACCACCGCCGTGTTGATCTTGTGACTGTGACCGTCCTCGGCGTCGGCATCACCGCCGCCCTCGAAGCTCCCGCTGCCGTCGCCGTTCGTCTTTTCCTTTCTGACCTTGTCCGGGCCTAGACCGGCATCCTCGACGACGCCCATGTCTCGTAGGACGAGCAGGCAGTCCTCCAACGATATCCACGTGCCCTGACTGCAATCATGCACGTCGACGAGAAGCTCTTGCCCCTCGTCCGCTGTCTCTCCTTGCGGGCAATTCGTCATGCCGAGTAGCCAGCGTGCAATCTCGCCGGTCCAGAATCGCTTGTACCCCTTTTTGCCCAGGTCTGAGATGGGCTTCTCCGGTCCGCCCAGTATGCCCTCTCTTCTCGAGATCTCGTACGATGCCCCCATCAAAAGGGCACCAAGTCCCTTGCGTTGCCACGGGGGAAAGACGAGGATGCAGGCGAGATTGTTGTTGTCCCATGACATCTTTTCCTTGGAGAAGAATCCGATAACCTGCCGCGGCGGGCTGCGTGGCGGCTGCAATGGAGCGGGCCTTATTGGCGGCGTGTACACGAGAAGAAAGTAGTTGAACCCCGTCACATCGAAAAAGACGGATTTGTTGTCAAGGAAGAGCTTGGCAAAGAGAGAGAGGTTCTGACAAAACAACTACACCAACAACATCAGTTAGTGTTCCGCGGTTCGAGCTGCGTATTCTTGATGGAGATGAACGTGTGTCTCGTCCTGGACTTACTAGGTCTTTCTCCCCATCCACCTCCCAGATGCTCCATTCTCCCTCGTCCTGGACCTCTTCTTCCACATATCGCACTCCGCCGTCACCTCGCCGCCTCTTGGGGCCGGTACCCTTGCCTTCCAAGGCAACTCTTACTTTCCTCCTGCCCTTGGGATGCGCATAGATCTTGCGACCAGGCACGTGGCCGGTTTTCTCGCACAGTCTGACGTGACCTCGCCACGCGACGAGCTCCTTGGCGTACTTGAAGCAGCTGGGACACACATATAGCCTCTCCAGCATTGGTGGCTGCACCTCCCGGTCCTTCTTCGATGGTGCTTTGTTGGTAGCTTCAATGCTTCCATTTTTGCTGCCGTTGACAGCCCTTGCGTTTCCGGACAAATCGCCCAGAACCTCTTTTCCGTAATAGCTAGGGTACCAAGTCCGAAAGCACAGATCGCCCAGCACGACTTTATCGATGTTGCGATCTGCCCGCGGAGAGGTCCTATCGTTGAGAGGAAGGGTCGGCGGCTTCGGAGGTAGGACCGGTGTCACGACGGGAGGAGGAGGTTGTCTGTCGAGCCGGGGTGGCAACGCAGAAGGGCCATGAGGCCGTACAAGCGACGATGGCTGCTGTCCTGGTTGAGGGGCTTGCGGCACATGATATGTGATTTCGGGAGCGACGAGGTCAGATGCTCGAGAGCCGTCCTTGACAACAAGACTGGCCATGCTGCTTCCTTGACGCTTCTGCACGGCAACGGGGCCTTGCCGATTGAGGGGCGCAGACGGAAGCCCAACAGCTCGAGCAGCGCCTCTTGTCGGAGCGTAAGCGGCGGGTGGGGAGAGTGCAGGCTTCAAATTGAGAGGATGGATGCGCTTGGAGCTTCGCCTCGGAGGAGTTGGAACTGGGAGCTTTGGGATCGGCACAGGCGTCTCGACGATACGTGGTGCTGACGAGGGCGGCAGTGAGGCGGCCGCTGGAGCCGCTGGAGCGCGAGCCACTGGGCGGGCGGCAATCGGAGGTAGCGGGGGCAGGACAGGTGTCTGGCGCGTTGCACGACGCGGCACGGGAGCTGATGGGCCGGGATACCTCGCCTCTGTCGTCGTTCGTTTTCGCTTCGGGGGCATTGCTCGCGTTCTGGTGACAGGCAAGGGAGCGTCGAGCCCAAAGGCCTCAACGCAGCACCAGCCTGAATGCAACGACGAGCAGCAGCTCTCCCCCCAGTTGGTCGGTCGGTTCCTGTGCCTGTCTAGGCCGACTCTCGCTCGCTTTCCAGTGGAGGGGGTGGTTTCCTAGCAGGGGTGCAGAGGCGGCATGAGGTCTCTGGCCAGTGGTAGGAGCGCCCGTAGTCATAATACATGCATGCAGCCGGTCTGCATGTACGTGCGTACAGGTAATCTGTACGTGTACGAGAGCTGTGTGCGCTGGTCACACCTGATACGAGGCAGCAACTCCTTGTAGTACCATCAACATCGTCGATGACCGGACCGTCGCAGCGTGGTTGTCAAGGGCAAGAAGGGCCATTGAAGGAGAGAGAAGATGGGCGGAGAGCACATCAAGCCACAAATTGTTCACTTACAGCTGTCCGCAACTACCACCGTGTTGTGCTTGGTGCGCTTGCCTATTCAAGCTCGGCACGCACCAAGTTCGGCCTCTTTCGTCACGCCAACATTACTCACCATAATTTACCACCAAATGCCAGTATTACTAAATAACTCGAGAGGCATTCTGCCAACATTGCCATCTTCACGCACACCCAGCCTGGCGTAATGAGAGTAATAATTCATGTCTTACACTACCATGCTGAACCATGACCCTAGATTACCTCCTGTTAGCTTCTCGCCCTGCACTGCGAGCCTGCTTCTATGTCATCCAGCTGCTTCTTCCTAAGCCCCTCTTACAGACAAGCTCGTCCAACCGACGTGCTCTTCTAACCAAACCAAGGCAAATGCAGCTGACTTGCCCTTCCAGCCCCCTTCTGTTGTCGACTACGTCCCAAATGTCGACACACGGTTCATACCCATCACCTCCCCGTACACAGTTCGCTCGGGCCGTCCAACTCGCCTGACTAAGGCCTTCATCTATGCAAGAGCGACATATTACATGCCTTCAAAGTCGCCTCCCAGATCATCCTCGTCCAAATCACCCTCTTGTATCTCCTTCGCCATCTCTCGCTCACGCTCCCGGGCCTCTTGGGCGTTCTTGAGCTCCAGTCGATGCTGATTCATGGGGAAGCGCATAGCCTATCCAAGACACAAGGCTGTCAGCTCATGGGGAGTCTCTCAATATGAATAACAGTGGACCATGTTTGAACTCACCTTGACGCTTTCGTCGTGAAGGGCAAGACAAGCCTGGATTCGATCGTGGAAAGCCTCGCCCGGCTCTCTTGTAGCATAAACGTCGCCCACCTCCTTGCTCTTCATGAAACCGCGCTCACGATCCAAGGTTGCTTCAATGACACCATCCCGGATCGCCTTGGCAACAATGTATTCGGCGGACTCTTCGCTACCGAGGTGCAATCGGATGCAGATATCGCGAAGGGAAATTCGAGAGTAAGAAAGCGACATCATTCGGATCCCCGTCTTGATCACATTTTGTCTCAGGCGCAGAATTAGCGTATACGTGCCGTCGCGTCGAAACGTGTCCGCATGATCAGCAATTGTCGTTTCGAAATCTTCCAGGTTTCCCACGCGCACGGCTTGCACCAACAAAAAGTATGCATGCAGAGCATCTTCCAGCGGCGGTTGCCGGAAAGTAGCCCTCTCGGGAATGTCACCCATGAGCAGCTCGACAACCATGAGGAGCTTCGTCGCCGTCTGGGAAAACCCAACAGCGCAGTTGCTCGACGGGGCTTTTCGAGTCGCTGCAGTGAGGTGCTCATGTGCCTCGGTGTAGCGTAGCTGGATCGCTCGGATCCGACCGAGATAGTAGAGGAAGCGCGCGACTTGGTTGTTCGTGGCTGTTTCAGGAAATTGCGTATGTGACACGAGTAAATCAGCCTGACTTATGTGCGAAGTCAACATGTAGTTTCGAAGAAGAAGAACGATGACGGAAGCTTGTGTATCAATATCCTTTCGTAGCACGGCGGTTCGCAACGCGGCTAGAAGAGTCGGCCTGATGGAGACGATGGGAGAGTCGGCCGATGGAGGTAGAGGTGCGCTGTGCTCGCAGAACAACGAGTAGTAGAAGTAGACCTTGGCTGAGAGCGAATCAAGGGTGCGACGATTCAAGACCTGGATGCGTTCAGCCAGGCGCTTGGAGAATTCGACTCCTTGTTCGTATTTCTTCGAGTCAAACATGTGGACCTGGATCAGGATGCCAAGGAAAATATCAACCTCGGGTATGACTTCTCTCGTCTCTTTCCTCGCACCGTTCTTGGGCGCTTTCGATTCGACTCCGTCAATGTCCATTTCCGACCCAGCCGAACGGCCAAGTGGCATGCTCTCCCGGCCGATGGCAACCAGAAGGTTCTTGGCAACATTGCCTGAAGCCACCGTTGCAGGAAAGGTGTCGACAATGACTTGAGCCATAACGTCTGCTGTCAGACGTTTGCGAATGAGGGAGATTGATCGCAAAGCTCGTAGAGAAAATCTTGCGTCGAATAAGGCAACTGCGCGGTCTAACAGCGCAAAGTTGGCCTTGATGTCTACAGTGATGTGTGCAAGAGGTTCATGTCAGCACGAGGATGGCAGTCATTTGGGGAATTGATCGATGCCGTCGTTTCGACAGCTTGAAGTTTGGGGGAATGTTGTCATAGGCTTACCTGCCACGGTCTGCACCGCTGGATCGACCTGCAAGCTTTCATCATCTTCCATGGTCACATTACCCTCAGCATCCTTGGCTTGACTGAGCGAAGAGAGTTTGGACGACTTTGGAGGTGGAACCACAACAGTCATCTCCTCATCACCGCCCTTGGACCCTTTCTTTCCCTTCGACTTGCCCGCGTCCGTCATCTCGACATCGCCGTTGCTTCTGTGACCGTTCTCAACGGGCTTCTTGCCGTTACTATTTGGCGTTTTGCCAGGCATTGTGGCCTGTGTTGTGTTTCGAGAACGAAATATTTCCCAGAAGCCGAGTGGGGATAAGCGACGCGAGAGATGGCGGACGATACTGCTGAAGCAGACAAGCGTTGGTGGGCTGCGCGGCTAGAGCTGCGTCGATGGCTGCTGATACGACCGCACAGTCAAGGGGGAAGCAAGTCCAAAGGAAAGGGCCAAGGAAAGAAGACGACGCAGGCAGGCCTGCTCTTGCGCTCGTGTGCAAACGAACGTATGGGTGACCTTTGTAGAAGTGAAGATCGCTGCTTGGCACAGCGTAGAGAGTCTTGAGATGTAGTGTTTTGGCGTGTCGACTTTGGGAGATTGAGAGGTGCAGGAAGGCGAGCTCAAGTTCTTTCTACGTTGGGTCACGTTCGACCAGTGATTTAGTACCAGGTACCTGGTGGCTGAGGAAAAGATACCTCCGGCTCTTCGAAGCTTGCAGGCAATCTCTTTGTTGAGGACCTGCACTCGGAAGTATAGTCCCAAAGACAGTCCAGCTGACTAAGGCGAATACGGAGCCTGAAAGCCTCGGACGCTTTGAGCTAGCCAATCAAGCAAGCTCTTAGTAGTGACGTTGTCGACCTGGATGCCTGGCTTGCCATGCGACCCGGCAGAGAACCAGCTTACAACAGCGCTCGCCCTGTCTGTGTCTTAGAGTCTCGAGAGCTACTCTCTGCCTACTAGCAGTGACGAGAGTAGGAGAATCTCTGCTTCTATCAGGAAGCTACGCGTACAATTAGTTTTGTTTAACCAATTAGTTCCCATACCACGTTTGAGCATCATCTTCCCATCGCATTAACCCGGAAGCCTGTCCGAAAGTCGCTACGCCACTGGTAATATTCACGACTAAAGCAAGCGCTTGTCGCTTCTGCCTACTCTATAGGACTTTCATCCAACATGAGATATAAAAAAGATGGATGTTTAATCAAACCCCTTGGACGCCCCAGTTCATCGCACATAACCCATTCTCTCTGCCATTATCTTTCACGCGCCGAGCAGGGGAATTCCTTATCGTGTCATCATATGTCGCCTTTACCTGGCATCACCTTGGCGGCTTGCACAGCGCTCATTTTCGCAATCCATCCTGGCGATGGCTGCACCTTGCGAACGGTTCGCAGCTCGTCCGATGAATAGCCCGGGACCCGTATATTGTATGTTCTCTCGAGAACAAGCTGAAGATCGCGAATCTCCAACACTTTGGACCCTCGTTCTTTAGAATTTCGGCAGGCTGTGTGAAGAACGCTGTCGATGAAGGAGTCGGCCATATTCAAGATGCTCTGCACAATGTTAGTATCATTTGGGGTCTTCTTGCTCATCGGAGGCAGGAGTCCTTTACCTCTTCCACTTCAGGGGCCAAGACATTACCGTCTTGCCCATCGCCGGAGCCTCCGCATACCTGACGCACGAGCTCGTCCAGCTTCTTCTTGCTCAGCACATGATCACCCTCAGCATCATGGTTGTAGGCAGGGATCTTCGCAATGGCAGGTTGATTCATAACACCACCGAGGGTGCCGCTACCTTGCGACATGGTGGGCCGTCCAGCACCTACACCACCACCAATGGTGACTCCCTGAGGGATAGCGGTGGCTTTCTCGGGAAGCTGCTTCGGGATAGGCATCTTGGCTTGGAACCCGGTGGACTGCTGAGTTGGGTGAGCGTGAGGATGCCCCTGCTGCGCCATGGCCGATCCAACCATCCCTTGACTCGAAGGTCCAGCAGATCCAGGCTGCTGACCGGATAAAGGCGTGTTCCCGCTCGGTGTCCCAGCAGCTTTCTGATTTGCCAGCGACATGGCGGCGGAATGACTCAATGCTTGACCGCGACCGGCCGCGGTGACGGGAGCGGCGGATTGGGCAGTTTGAACACGCGCGGCTGCCTGGGCTTGAGCTGCCGCCGCCTGCGCGGGAACTGCTGGTGATGCAACTGCTGTGTTGACTGGCGGTGGATTTGCGGGCTCAAGCTTCTGGCCTTGGGAAGGGCCCTGAGGTTGTTGTTGTGGTTGGTGAGCGGCGGAAGATATGGGACGAGGTTGGGCTTGGTTTGGCGTTGAAATAGAGGCTCCCATGTTTGCACGCTTTGCCGCCGCTAGCTGCTGTTGATTCTTTGCGGTTTCCACGGCCGCGTTTGCGGGTAGGTTGGAAGTGTGACTTGTATTCTGCGGCCGATTCATCGCGGCGTTCGCGGCCCCCTTGGACTTGTCACCTGGCAGGCCACCGGGCGCAGCTCCGCCCCCATTTTGGTTTGCCAGCTGCTGGTTCGCTTGAGACCCCTCTTGTTGCTTGCGAATGCCCTCGACCCATTTATTTGCCTCCCCGTGGAGCTTGATCTGTTGTTCTTTTCTCATATTAAATGTCTTCAACTCTTCGTCTTTAAGGGGCTGTCCCGCTTGCGCTCGATCTTTGAGAAGCTTGTCCATGCTTGTCACTTTGGATTTGCAGGTCTCCATGGTGAAAAGGGCCCGAGCGTATTTTTCTCGCACTTCGTCAACCCATTTAGCTCCTTCCTCAGCTGGCTTCCCTGCGAATGCTGCCGGCGGTCGAAATGTCATGTCGTTGACATGTCGCATTATGGTATCTGGGATCTTGAGTCTTTGCGCAGCTGCAGCAGCAGTAGCCGCTGGAGCGGCCTGAGCAGCTTGGGGCTGAGGGACTGCTCCAATATTGGCCTGCCCCGGTCTTTGCTGCTGAAGCGTTTGCTGCTGTAACTGTTGCGCTTGAGACTGGGTCGCGCTCTGCCCAGCGGGATTTTGCTGTGCAGGAGAAGGACGCTGCGCTTGCGATCCCGGCTGCCCGGGCTGTACTTGTGGTTGTTGCTGTTGCTCTTGCCGCCCTTTCTGTTCTTGCTGTTGATGGAAATGTTGCTGCTGCTGCTGAGCGTGGTTTCGGCGCGCTTGAATCTTGCTAAATAGCATTTTTGAGAATTCCATAATCTTCTGCCGCGCTGCTACTTGTTCTGCGCTGCCTGATGCGGATGATTGCGCCTTGGACCAAAGACTGCGAAGACCGGTTTCATACTTGTTCTTCTCGTCCTCGCTTAAGAAGGGCAACGCTCTGATTTGGCTCGGCTGATACATCGGGGGCCGCTGCAGCTGCTGACCGGCAGCCTGCCCTTGAGCCTGCCCCTGCTGAGCCATCTGCCCTTGGGCAGGGTTCATGATGAGATGAGGTTGCCGAACGGGTTGGTGATGTGTGAGAGAGCGACTGATTCCGCGACGTGTTCAACGAGGTAGAGGACGTGGACTCCTGTTCTATCGGGCTATATCAATACCAAGCGGTCTTGCTGATGTTCAGAGGTTAATGGCGAGAATGAATGCGTCGTCAACACAAGGCTGAATGATCGCATGAAGTCTAGATCCGTTATGGGAGCAGTGGGCCGTTGACGAAAGTCACGTTGGGCGGTCCGTAATTCGGGAGGAGTATTACGTAACTACGATTTATCGTAAGCTGGAAAGTCTCGAAACCCCGGCTTCCTAAATTTTTGGACTATGGAGACATCGCTACTGAAACTGCTTCTTCCAGTATCTTTCGAGACTTGATCGGTACCCTTCACCCGTTACTATACCACCACGAGTATCGACTGAACTTATACATACATAATGATTTCTCTCCGAAGTCTTGCGCGCTCTGCGCCTCGGGTGCTTACCCGCATGGCGGCTTCAAACCTGCGATCTGGTCCCCGTACTCTACCAAAGTCAGCCACAGTCAGCTCGATTCGCTTGTGTCGCGCTGCGTTTTCCACCACTACGGGACGGAGAGCAGCTGATGGCGAAACGGACGACGAGCTGTCGGCCAAGCTGGACAGTGAGATCCAGATCGAGGAGGGCATGAAGGCCAACGAGCAGGAACCGGCCAGCGTCAAAGATTTCCTGAGCAACAGCCCATTTGAGCTTCTGGACACGCCTGGGAAGGAGGTCGTGAAGCTGACACGCTCGTTTGGTGAGGAGAAGTGAGTGTCAGACCTCTTTGTAACTTGCTCCCTCATGGGATATTATTTTGTCACTGACACCATACCATAGAATCACAGTCAGCTTCTCCATCGCCGACATCGCCAATTACGACCCCTATAACGAGGATCCTGCTCTGGAGGATGAGGAACTCAGCGAGGATGCCCTACAACAGTCCGCCAAGGAAGGTAATTCCAGCGCTTCCCGCTCGGCTGCCGACCAAGATCCCGAGGAAGACCTCGACGACGGCATGGACGAGGAGTCTGCCGCGCCCATCAATCTGTCCATCGTGATCGAGAAGCCCGGCAAGGCTTCCGGTGCGCTCAATATCGATGCTACCGCGCAAGATGGCAATATTGTCGTTGAGAACATGTTCTTTTACGAGGACGCCAACGTCGCCAAAGTCGACAGCCCAGAGTCCGCCCAGAAGCGTGCCGACGTGTACCCTGGTCCTCCGTTCGGTAGTCTCGATGAGGACCTGCAGGTGCTTATGGAGCGATTCCTCGAGGAGCGTGGCATAACGCAGGCCATGGCTGTATTTGTTCCCGACTACGTGGACGTCAAGGAGCAGAGGGAATACCTTCGATGGCTCAGCAATGTCAAGGGTTTCATTGATGCCTAAGCCAGGAGAGCATGTGAAGACTAGGAGGTTGTGATTGTTGTGGTGATGATGGCCCTGTTCGAAATTTCGGGGCGCGAAACTGGTGAGGGCTCTATGACCAGAGCCGCATGCTTGACCAGATTCGGAAGAGTGCACGTTCACGATGGACTAAGCTCTATTAACTTCTCTCATATTGTACCAAAATCTGCAGTATATCTGCCTGTACCAACGAATGTAAACCAGGGCGAAAGGCGAAGAAAATCTACATAATGAGCCAAGTGGCGAAGATACAGCTCATCTCCCCGTTTAATCAGCTTGCTGAAATGCGCATGTAAACGTGGTGAGGCGCCAAGTGCGGAACCTCGATGCATCACATCAAACGCGAAAGGATCAAATTGTCATAGTCTAGCCATCCCCCAACGCCTCATAACACTTTGCTGAGTCTAGATATAAGACAAGATTGCTCCCCTTCGAACATTGCAGACCGCCCAGGCTGCGTCTCCTCACCAGAATGAAGCCAAAATTGGCGGGTGCATCTAAAGTCAAGTCTCTTGCAGCGATCGCCTCACACTCAAGTTAGTGCAATATGTAGGTAGTGTCGCCTATTCTGCTCGCCTTGATGTGCGCGGATGTGAAAACGAGGGTATACCCAACAATGCCAGCATGACTCGGTCAAGCCCTGATCATGCCAAAGCGTATGCAAAGAACCAAAAAGATCAAGCAATAGAAACGAGTTGGAAGATGGATGTCACAGTGTGATTTGTCGAAGCTCAGATGAATGAGGGCCTTATTCACATGATCCCACTCATGGACCATTCGCCCCTTTGGGCTCGCTCCAGCACTTGCTTGCCCTTCTCCGTCAGATCTGGCTTGCCACCATTGCCAACAATATGTTGGAAGAAGGCTGGTTTCCACTCTTCCTTGTTCTTCTCTCGCTGGCGAGCCTTTTCACGCTGCTCCTCCTCCAATTTAAGCTTGATATCGGTAGCCTTGGAATATTGCTTCGCGAGAATAGCTTTGGTCACGCCGGACCATAGAGTCAAAGACTCGTTTGGCTGTTGATCCTCATCCGGAGGCACAACCTTGGGCGCGACATTCAAAGGTGCAATATCGATTATGGTGTACTGATTTTCTGTCGGAACCGATTTCTGCTCCCAGTGGTCAGTAGCAATCCGATCATAGAGTTGAGGGAGACACGAACGACTGGTTTTGGGCCAATACTGAATACAACTTTCTCCCGCCACGGCCCACTCAGCCGCACCAGGATGTCCTCATCCGCAACATCTTGAACCCGCGTCTTGTCGTCGTTTTCGGGATCATATCGAAATATGACGCCATCGATCTTGTTGGTTGTCCGTCCCAGCCATCCTTCCTCCACGTAGTGTAGGATGGCCTTTATTTTTGTTTTTGGGCAGGTGATGTAGGCCATCTCGCTCACAGATACGCTGAGGCTTCCGCGAAGTATACCCCCAAGGTGCGCTGCTGGGTGGGTGAGTTGATAGGTCTCACCATCACGCTTGTCCAACGTGATGAAGATGCCCATGTTATGTTCGCCCGGAAGCACCTTGACAGATGTTCCGGTGAACTTGGCAGTGATCTGATCGAATCCTCGGGCCGTAATCCCTTTCTGAGGGCATGTGACGTGGAAGGCACTGACGGGAGGGTGGTGAGAAGTTTGCTCGGTAAGATACGAAACCCTGATCGGGTTCTTTTGGGCCTTGCTTCCTTGCTGAGGAACTGACAGCGAAATCGAGGAAGCATTCTTATCGCTCTTCACGGCAGCTTTGAGGCTGGAGACGGATCCCTTCTCGGAACTCGAAATGTAGCCGCTGAGCCCTGAGGTTTCGATCCTTGGGGCGTTGTCTTCCGTTTCCCAATTGCACTGAGAAATTCGAGGTTAGGCCAACAGACAACGACTCGCCCCCCTTGTCGCAAGGATTGCACAAGTACGGTGCGATGACGGCTTGCTTACTCTGAAGAACTCGCCCAAGCAAGAGTTGTAAGGCTTGCAAGGTTTCCCTTTGGCATACTTGAGGTCTTTGGTAAGCCAGAAGCGGACCACCTCGAGCATCCTATCGAGCGGCTCATCTGAGGTACCGATGGCTACGAAGGCGTTCGGAGCGTCGAGGTAGGTCCAATATTCAAGATTCGGTGTAGGCTCCAGAAGCTGGGAGGGAAGTGAGAACCGGACGGCGGCGAGGTCAGACACGCCGATGAACCTGTTGTTGAAGCAGGGGAACAGTGAGCGACGGTAGAATGAAGTTGGAAGCTGAAACAGCTTGCTGCTGATGGCTTCATCTGGCAACCACTCGATGCAAGAGAGGTTGCGAGTCCGCACTCGACCCCGGCCGATGTGCAAGACTACGGGTGTTTTGGGGGAGCATGCTCACTTCTTGAGGATTCCCAGAAACGTCCGCAGCTTGGAGCCTTCACTCTGCGGTTCGTCCGACGACTCGACCGTGGCGGACGTTGTCGATGACGCCATGTTGATGCGAGCGGTGTCGGGGATCGTCGAGCCGAATATCGTCGATTGACGGTGAGCGAGGGGAAACGAGTAAGGTATGTATGTATGTATGAAGGAGGAAGTAAGCGAGAAGCTATGGCCGAGAACTCGGGTAGTCTCCTATATTCGAAGAGGGCTAGTCATAGAAAAGACGGAAATGACATAGGCAGTTTAGACGAATGATTCCTCTTGAAGAGGAGGCTGCAAGCGAGGACCAAGGAAAAAAAAAGAGAAGAGCGTCAGTGGAAGCCGAGGGACGGAGTGACGTCTTGCGGGGCAGTGCTGAGTGCTGTGTGTACTGCGTACTTGTAATACCAAAATCTTCATGCTCCTTGAGGCCTGGCTCCTTGTATTACTTGGCGGGTATTAGCAGCGGTGCACGACTCGCTCACTTCCCACATTGAGGTAGTGGTCGGAGTACTTCTGTTACCTGCAGTGCTGCTTGTGGTCGTAGTGGCTTGCGATCTCTGTAATGCCCCGTACTTTACCATTTTTAGACTGTGGCTTCAGTGCAATGGCCACACGCAGTGGTGGCTGCAGGTACTGTGTCGCAGAGCCACGCGGGCTTCTTTGCGACACAGACTGACTGCTGATGCAGCCTTAAATGGGAAGGGTGAGTTTGACCCATCGGTCCTATGTAATCCGTATTACACCAGAGAATAGTTGGCGATGGTTTCCGGGTCCCGGATTCGTCCTATTGACCTCATCGTTGCTTCGCATGTTGCACGCACCGCAAGCACATTCCAGGGTTATCATACGCTCACTGACGCCAATCAGATGCAGGCAGGAAATGAGGTATCTTGCCAAGTTCAATAGCCGTCGGACACAGGATAACTGGCTATTCCCGAGAAAGCCAATCATCGATACACGTGCCCGGTACCCGGACAGTAGAGCTGCCCTGGCACCAGTTAATATGGCGTGGCCGAAAGCCACCGAAAATTGAAATTGACGCTAACGTTGTCGGCCACGCCATTCATCATGGTGACGGCTCTTGAATCTAACTATCCTGCTGCTATTTCCATCATGAAATTGCTGTCTCGGCCGGGTCTATCACAGTCGCTGACTATCGCAGTCGCTTATGACTCCTTTGGTGCCCTTTTAGGACTCGTCTGGGCCGAAGATCGTGCAGGCAGGCACCACTTGTTACCACGGCAGGCAAAGCACGGTATCTAAGGCATCTAAAGTCAAGGCAAGGCACGGTAATCAAGATAGATTCAGCAGCAAAAGCCAGGTACAATGAGCATGGGGCACTATTAGCGACGAGATCCACGGCAGCCAGGGCAGCTAAAGAGTATAATTGTCACAGAGCCGTAGCCGCCCAAAGAAGCTCTCGTTGAGCATCGTGGTAGTCTATTTACAGCTGTTATCTACCCTCGTTAGTGCACCTGTTGTATGACTTTATTGCAGGTATCGTTCTTTGTAAGCCCTCCTTTGAACACGACAGATTCTTGCCTGTATTTTGACTTTACCGCGATATCCATTACTACAGGGAGCGCACTTTATGTGTACATATGTCAAATGTCAGGCCAGCGATTTAGTCCTCCTCTTCCTTCTTGATCGCATCCTCCGTTTCCTGTTTGACTGTCTCATCGGCCTTGCCCTCTAGACAGCCCTTCCTGAAAGCCTTTCGCAGCGCACACTTGCCCAAATTCTTGCCCCCGGCTTTGCATTCATCGCACTTCTTCCCGTGGCTGATGAGGAGCACATGCAGCGGATACTTGAATTCGTCGGGTACCACGGCGTCCAGATGCGCTTGAGTCTCCTCGCGCGACGCACTGGCCGGCCGCCAGCCCAAGTGACCCGTAATGCGATAGACGTGCGTGTCGACGGCGAAGCTTTCTCGCGAGAGACAGAACAAGAGTACACAACTTGCCGTCTTGGGGCCTACGCCAGGGAAAGAGAGCATCTCGCGCATGGCATCTTCGTCGGAGGCCTGAAACAGATGATCGAGCGAGTAGACGCCGTACCTCTCCTTGGCTTGATCTAGGATGCCCATGATAACCTTGCTCTTGACGACGCTCAAGCCTCCGCACTTGATGGCCTCTTGTAACCGCGCCTGTCCTCCGTTGGCAATGTCTTCCCATGCATCGCTGCCCCCGTACTCGACGTCCATGCTGCGTTTGGCCCGACTGCTATTCTTGTCGCTGGTGTTTTGTGACAGAATGGTGCGGACGAGAGCGTCCAGCACCGAGGGTGAGTTGCCGCAGCCAGCAGACGAGGTTGGCGCAACGACCTTGTCGGGACGCACGCGGGCGCCATGGATGTCGACGAGTATGGAGTGAGCAAGACGGCACGCCGCGGGACTAGGGTGTGGGAACTTGGGGAAAGGAGAATTCTTGTTGTAAGAGGAGAAGGACTTGAGTTTACGGTCCTTCAATGCCGAGGCTTTGTCCTTGGGAGATGCCCCAGCTGGAGAATTGAGCGTCAAGGACGTTGATTCCCCGGGCTCCTTCTTGATCTTCTTAGGAGTTCTTGCGGCCTCGGTAGGCGAGGATGACGATGAACGCTTCTTTATATTAGTGGAAGACGAGCGAGGTTGATCTTCTTGTTCAGCCTTGATGCGCGGCTCTTGCGTCGAGATGCGAAGGCTGCGTCGTGGTTGCGAATGCCGCCCTCGCGTGGCCGCTGCTACGGCAGCCATTGCGCCGGTCCTGAGGGCAATGTTGAGACTGAGAAGAGAATAGAATCGGAAAGACGTTTTGAGAATGTATTCTGTTAGATGGCGTGAGAGTCACTGATCGAGGATGGCCCAGAGTAATGAAATGCAGCCTGTAAGTATATAAGTAAAGACGGGCGCAATAAATGATGGACGTCATGACAGCTCAATGTGTAACAGGGGTCCAGCAGATAATCGGGCACGGCATTTACCCACAGCGGCCGCGGCAATACAGGTACAGGTATTTTACTACTAGTAGTAGTAGTAGTTCTACGAAAGTGCAACATCCATGACATCAAATGTCTAAGATATGGAGCCATTCTACAGATAACAATGTACATACACTTGCCATGATATGAAAGTGCCAAAAAAAAAGTTGCTGTCTAGTCTGTCTATGGAGCAAAGATAAAAACAATGAAATGATAAACAAGATATACCCATCTAGCACGCGCTCAGGGGGGTATAGTCATTCAATTTCGGACAGTTTTCCTTGGCCTCCTTGATCCTCTTCTCGACGCCCTCGATAAACTCGTTCAATTCACACATATTTTCGTCCTTGTTGGCTCCTTTGCAGACCTTTTTATTCATGGCCAAGACGCGATCATTGAGTAAGACCCTCACGTACTCCTTTTCCCCACACGCCAATCGCTCGATGTATATTCGTGCGCCAAACGAGACGGTCCAGGCTGCCGAGTATACGCTCGTGGCTATCATATCATCTGTGTCCATCTCCTTCTTGAGCTCAAAGAAGCCGAGTAGAGCGAGGAAGGCGGTCAACATGTTATCGTTGGTGAAGTCGGTGAAGACGACGGGTCCATTCCCGTCCAGCGTGGCTTTCAGTCGTTCGAGGATATCCATGGCCAAGGGGGCTCCGTACGCCCAGCCCGCTTTGGTGCCGTGACCAAACTCGTAGTACTTGCCCAGGGTAGCGTAGTAGTTGTACCGAACCCAATCGTCCTTTTTAAAGAGCGCACAGAATTTGATAGATGCTGCCTTGACGGCTGGATCGTCGGCGACCGCGGTGAAAGGACAGAGGTCCATGAGATTGACCACCTGGGTGGGAGTGATTTCCCAGCCGCCCAGCGTCTTGCTCATTTTCTTGGCTAGGTCTCCGAATAGAGCCTTACGCCACTCCTTTTGGTCGGATTTCAAATTGGCCGGTGGCCATCCTTTGCAGACTCTTTTATTGTGATTCAGGGGACTGATGGTCTCTCCTGAATCGTCCCTCTT
Organism: Torrubiellomyces zombiae; assembly: GCA_018831705.1. NCBI lineage: Eukaryota > Fungi > Ascomycota > Sordariomycetes > Hypocreales > Ophiocordycipitaceae > Torrubiellomyces > Torrubiellomyces zombiae. The sequence continues at coordinate 84,589 of JADHZA010000016.1, read as the reverse complement.
CACCGGCTCGACAACAACTTTTTGGCCCTTCATGCCGGCTTTCTTGTAAAAATTTTCGAGAAATATCTCGCCTGATTCTTTAATCCGTGTGATATCGTCGGCTCGTGCGCGAATCGGATCCATTTCCTTCTTGTAGAGCGAGCCATAGCGTTCGTGGAAGGTGATGCCGGATTTCTTCATGACGTCTTTGCCCATTTTCGTCAACTCTGCGACGCCAAGTACATTGTCGAATTTCTGTATAAACTCGTACGACTCGTCGAATTTGCTTATGTCAGGCTTGACATCCTTGGCCGTCTCGTCTACACCTTTGTTGTCTGCGGCCTTCTTGCGCGCCTCTTTAATGTCCGATCTCTCCGAAGGTTTGCCCCCGAATAAGATGACAAGATCATCCATTGCTAGGGCCTTCCCCAAGACCGGGTCCCGCTCTCCATGGCGCGAGGCAACGGATATTTGTTTGACTTCACAATGCTTCGGAACTTCATATTTGGGTTCGCCTGGGACGTGCCGCGGAGCGAAGTAAGGCGAGAACTGTCCTCGGAGGTATTCACCGTTCAAATGCGAGGGGTCTGAGACCTCCCTGCGGTCCAAGATGCTGGCTGCCGATGATGGCGCTCTGGAGCGGGAGTTCAAGTCAATCATCTAGGCCATCCATGAACGACTGATAGGGGCTGTGACTCAACGTACCCGTTCATGAGAGCGATCAAGAAAACGGCCGAGACAGTCAGTCGTGCCATGATGACGATGATGCTCGGTAGCAAATTCGATGACATGCAAATAGTCGCCAGCAGGTAGAGGCCGTAGAGGCATGCCATTCATTTTATGTTCTGCTAGACACCGACGAAGGAACGCTCGCTGCCATTCTCGGCCAATGCGGTTTCTCGGGGATGCCGGACTCGCCTTTGGCGACGTCTGGCCACCGACATGGCCCCGTCTGTTGAGCAGGCATCCTCGTCAAGCCTGTAAGGAATGCATCCTGGACGACAGTACACCGGCGTCTGCCATGCTTTGAATAAGGCACCTACTTGTACATTCATGGCCGTCTGTCTATGGATGTAGTAAGAGACCTGGCCCCACAGCCATCGTTTTTAAGTACGCACATGGATGTCGTTGGTACCAGAAACTGGTGGCGTCTTCATTGCTGAAACGAAGGCTGCAGGCAGCCAAGGTAAAATTTTATAAGGCGCAAGGCTATTTGTAGGCGCTGTTCTTTGCGCACGCAGCCTTGCACCACCGCTAGCGCCCATTAGACAACGTACGGCAGGATGACTTCAGATAGGCATCCATATTCTCCGGCCGCCATATAGGACGTTGGGCTACTACTCGTCTTCATTCGGAAGAAAAAGCCTTACCGTAAAAGTCTAGGATATCATCCATTCATTTCGGGGGTTTATACGGAGCGTTTGTACTACTTGAAACAAATTGGACGGGGCCGGAATTCTCACAGCTAGTTGATCAAAATAATTAGGACCATTAATACTACTACATATCAAAATTCCGCGGATGGGCGCGATGGAGCAGAATCCATACACGTCGTGTGTCAGCGCCAGCGACCACCCCATCTATGATCTATCTGTAACGAAGCGCCCGCTCCTTGAAAAGCAAACCATTGCTTTTCTACGAGTAGATGCAATTGGAAACGCCAAATATAGTAACCCTATCCGGCCCAAGCGGCAGGGAGTGCAAGGACCGATCGTGCAAGTATTACATGTAGTTGGATTGCCTGGCCTTGTTGACAGAATACATGGAACACTTGCATGCACACTGACTGTGCTTTCATGTTATCCGTGATTCCAGCCGCAACGGCCCGAGAAAGCTGACGGCCCTGCATACAGAAAACAATAACGTGGAGAAAATACGCCGAGATCAAGGCCGGCGCGGGGGTAGCGTCATCGTAGTAGATTCCTGTAGTGGTGGAAAGACACTGGAAGAAAATAAGGTTGACCAAGCACGGCGCCGCTCAAGATCAATCAATCAATCACCCCACTGCTGCTCATCACTCTTCAGAATGAGCGTGCGGTTTCAGCTCTTAGGATTCTCCTGTCTATTATTACTCGTAGCAGCCATCGCGTCGCAGCCCTACCAAGTCGAGTCCTTCGACTATGTCGTTGTTGGCGCCGGCACCTGCGGCCTGTTACTGGCCAACAGGCTGTCGCGCAACCCGCACGTAAGCGTCGTGGTTATCGACCCAGGACCAGACCAGCGTGACGATGCCCGGGTCCGCGATCCTGCCGCATGGACAAGTCTCATCAAGAGTCCCTTGGACTGGGCCTACCGTAGCGTTCCGCAAGCTCATGCCAACGGGAACGTAATCACCTTCGACGCGGGCAAGGGTATTGGCGGAACGAGCCTCATCAACGGTGAGTGCAGGAAAAGCAAATGGGACCGGGCCCTACGCGGGAGCAGCTGCTGATTCCGAAACATAGGCATGACCTACATTCGCGGTGACAAGGCACAATTCGATGCCTGGGAGGAATTGGGAAACCCCGGGTGGAATTGGGACACCCTGCTGCCCTATTACAAGAAGCTCGAGCGCTTCTTCTCCCCGGAGCCGTGGCAGGTTCGTGTTGGTGCATCTGCTGAAGCACAGTACCACGGATCTCATGGCGAGCTGCACGTCGGCTTCAACCCGTCGCTCGAGAATGGCTCTCTGTACGACACTGTTCAGCAGACGTGGAAGACGCTGCGCCAGCCTGTCAATCGAGATGTCAACAGCGGTGATACGAAAGGCTTCGACGTGTGGCCGCAGACGCTGGATCCGCGACTAAATCGTCGATGGGATGCCGCCACCGCCTTTCTCTGGCCTGTCCGAGATCGTGCCAACCTTGCGCTGCGAAATGGCACCGTCGCCCGAATAACGTGGACATCTCCTTCAGCAGGCATCCCCGAGGCGTCTGGGGTTGAGTACGTGGCTCCGGATGGCCAGAGAAAGACCGTCACGGCTAGGAAGGAGGTGATTCTTTCTGCCGGGGCGCTGCGTTCTCCGCTCATCCTCGAACACTCTGGTGTGGGAAATGCGCAGCTCCTCAAAGACATGGGCATCGATGTCGTCGTCGATCTACCCGGAGTCGGGGAGAATATGGTTGACCAGCCCAACGTGCCTGTTTTGTACAACAGCACCATCCTTGTGAATCGCTACACACCATACGCAACATTCATCAACGCCCTTGACCTTTTCGGTGCCGGTACACGTGAAGTCGCGGCTTCGACTCGTGGGAAACTCCAAACATGGGCGCAACAAACCTCAGCATCGAGCTACGCCGGTGCGCTCAATGCTTCCGCTCTGAACCATATCTTCCGCATCCAACATGGCCTCTTGTTTCAGGCGGGCGTGACCATGGCGGAGATTCTCACGCTGGGACAGGCCAACAAGGTCGGATCTGCGTTCTGGCCGCTTCTGCCGTTCAGTCGCGGAAGTGTGCACATACGAAACAAAGATGACATCGACACGCCGCTCGTTGACCCGCGATATTTCTCTGTCGACTTCGACGTCGCAACTCATTCCCGAATCGCGCGCCTCGCCGCCAACTTCTGGGACACCGCTCCCGCGAATAGCATCGTCGCCGACAGGGAGGGCGTACCGGATCGTATGGCGCCCGAGGAGGAGTGGCAGAGGTACGTGACGTCGAGGGCTGGATCGAACTCGCACTCGATTGGCACGGCGTCCATGATGACCAGAGACCTGGATGGTGTGGTGGACAACAGGATGAGAGTGTACGGCACGACCAGGTTGAGGGTCGTCGATGCCTCCGTCCTGCCGATGCAGTTCAGCGGCCATTTGACGGCCACATTGTATGCCGTTGCCGAGAGGGCGTCGGAAATGATTCTGCACGATGGTGGCCTTGTATGAAAGCAAAGAAGAGCATGGACCAACGGAAAGGTCGATAGACATGCATCTTCCTCTCGTGTCTCGTGTGCGTGTATGCGTGAGACTCCAGATTCAGAATAGCACCTAGGCCTCCCAGTCCATCGATTCAACCATCCACGCCCACCCACTGTCCTCCTCCTGATGCTCCATATTTCTGCCTCCATTGTCTTCCCTCACCCTCTCGCGGGCTACCGCGTATCCAGCCTCTAACCCTTCCAGTATTCTCGTCACGATCCACCGCAGATCGTACATCTTCAGGGGCGGCGTCCCTGCGGCTTCGTTACCCTCTCGCACCGCAATACCCTCTTGCTTCCACCGATTTCTCAACTCCTTTGCCTTCCACAGGGCGTGATTGACCTCTCCCCCGCCGAGGCAGCTTTGCAACGGCGCCGCATCCTCTTGCTCCAAGGCTTGGAGCACGCCTTGGTGATATGCATGTCTACCGTCTCCGGCCTTTCTATCCACGTTGCAACGTACATCAAAAACTCGCAGTAATAGAACGATAGCTTGTTCCACCCAGGTGTAGAACTCATAAAAGTCTACTTTGAAGTTCCTCTCCGCATCGGCTGCGGAGAAATGATAGGCGTCAGGGGTGAGGGCGCGCTGATATGCATTTTCTAGGTCTATGTGTTTCCAGCGGAGACGTTGACAGGCTTGCTCGAAGCGATGAAGCGCTGCGGTGCGTGTGGGTGGTGAGGATGACGGTGCTGCGGCGTTGACGGTAGCTGCTGGTGGAGGGAGAGAGCGTGATCGTATGTTGGAGTCGTGGAAGCGGTCTGAGGAGCTGGAGAATGAATGTCGATGGGAGAAGCGAGCGGCCCATAATGATGAGGCGAGACCGCCGCTCGTCATGATGCGGTGGCGGATTGCGATGATGATGATGATAATGATGATGACGGCCGAGGTTGCGTGATGATCGGGGTCAAGACGGATACACAGAAAACTGAGTCTGATGCGCACCCACTCGCCAAATGACGATTCTGTCACACAATGAATGAGTTTCGCTATGCAATTTCGTTGATGCCTGTTTCCAATGCTTTCAAAAATCCAGCGTCTTGTCCGCCTACTAGTAGTAATACCTGTAAGGATGTGAATGAAAATTTAGGCATGTCACTGCCCACTGCTCGGGTCACCTTTGTCAGTTCCAGGCCCCTTGACCAGAATGGGGCCCCCCCACCTAAAATACAAGGCATGTCGACAAGCAAAGACGGACGTCTTCATACAGCTACATTTGATGTGTCTTTAAAGCAAGAACTTGAGATGAGTCCATCTCCCTCATGACGCAACATCTTGGGGGTTACAGAAACAACGCCACAGCAACACCTTTACTCTGTCTTTTCGTTGCAACGATAAGAGGCGCTCAAGGTTGGAGCTCATGCGTATATGAACTCAAGGGGCACGCACCTAATGGCCTGGCCAGCACGCCCAATGATCCCCGGTTGAGCTTCCAAGCGTAAACACGATGGACCCTTCCAGAGATTCTTGATACCGCAATGGCCACGGCCATCTTATCTACAGACTATGAAAAAAAAAAGCTTGATGTGTCGTCGCTAGGCGACATCTGGCTAGCCTTCCAGGCTGGCCATACTGAACCAGAGCTACGACAACGACGACCCTAACGACAACAACAATAACAACCGTGCAATGAAACGTGAGGGGAGCTCTCGGAGCAGGCACAGTCGAAAGGTTGCCTGCCACCTTGACTAGATGACCTGAGAGAATGGACACAAGAATTCTGCTTGTCCGCCCTCACTTCATCTGCATGCAGAGCAGCGAGACCTTCGTCAAACTTCAACTTGGTGACTCCCTGGCTCTGCTACCCAAGGCTTCCAAGCTCCATCGCAATCTCAGAAACACATGCTGGCTCATTTTCTCCTCTTTGCCCTTTGTTCCACGCCAGCATGCGGCTGGTCGATCGACCCTCGAAGTCCGCTGGGGCTCATCGACTTCATATCACAGGGTTACCGACGGAACTCGTCTGCGCCATCCTCAATCAACTTCCCCCGGATAGTCGCGTCATTCTGTCGTACACCTGCACTTTCTTCTACATCATCCACCGTTCCCGGCTCCCGGCCGTCCCGGCAGCGGACATGTACATAAACGCTTTCACCGTCGCGGAACGGATCGAGTATCTGACGGCGCTTGCACGCGAGTTGCCCACGAAATGGGTCTGTGAACAGTGCCTTCAGCTACATGATGTGATGTGGGCTGATGTGCCATCCGTGAGCACCGCCACCGGTTGCCCAGCGCAGCGTTTTCTTGCCGAGGGCAACGCACTCGGCCATGCGCACCCTCGCTTGTACATCCATCACCGACATGTCGAACTGGCTTTGAAGCTCACTCGTCTTGGCCCAGCGAATTCGGGACAACGCGTCTTTCTCCGGCGTCTTCTCTCACCCCATTCTAGGGTTTTCAGCCACGGCGGTCGGTGGCCGATCCGGCAGATCAAGGGTGTCGAGTTTGCTTTCCCCAAAATCGTCGACGGGCGTTTCATGCTTCTCTCTGTCTATCAGTATCAGCTGAAAAAGACCCTTTGGAAGAAGGAACAGTTAAGGCTTGAAGCCTCGAATTTCGTCCCATGCCTGCATTACCTCTGGCATGTCGTAGAGGAACAGGCGCCAAGATCTTCACGCGCCCGACACTGGTTGGGCAAGAGATATCCCCGACCGAGCATCTCTGTTGCTCTCGCGCGCAGAGACGCCATGGCGAAACCGGGGAAGCCAATATACAACTCCTGTTCCTACTGCGCCACTGATTTTGCCGTCATCACGAACCGAACGCAAACTACAATCATGATTTGGAAAGATTTCGGGCCTGAGACGTCCAGCCTTCAGCCGTCGTGGAGAACCTTCCTGAATCCAGTGTGTGTCAACTATACACGTCGTCCCCGATGTAGGATTCATGACCCGAGATCGGGTAACCACGAGTATTTGTTTGGACGGCTGGCTGTGCATCATGAACCTGGAAGTGTGAGGCGACGGTACGATGAAGCGTGTCTCAAGAAAGGGCAAGGCGATGCGAAGGACGCCAGAAACCAACAGGGGAAACAAGGAAGAAAGAAATGTGATTGGGAGGTCTATGTAGAAGAATGGGGGTTTCCATTGAATCCTCAAGAGGAAAAGACCCGCTCATGGAACGAGCGTGGTCTGGCTCTCATCAAGCGGCGCTGAGAGCGTGGGCGAACATCCCTCTCACCATGGGTCGGAGGAGCTTGGTTCTGGGAGCATATGAAAAGGAATGTTCCCATTGATGAAACATTGTGTTTTCAGCCATCAAAATATGATGCTCCGCGTGCCCGTTATGATCCTCTGCCAATTAATTCCGATGTCACAAACTCTTAGTGTAGCCTACGCCAAGCACGCGGCGCTCCAAGCAGACGATATCAAGCGTTTCCCCGCTCTCGAACGAGCGTACATCAATTCTCAACATCATCTCTGGGCCATCTCGAGATGAAAGATGCGCCCACGGTCCTCCGAAGAAGACCTCAGAGCAGGTTGCGGAGTTCCCGCCCGCATAGGAGGCGTATCACTTCGTGAAAAGCTCCGGAACTGGAATGGCAAGGGAAGCGGAGGGCCATCGGCGTAGGGTCGACCAACACGTCCCCAGTCCTGGCCGGAGCGAAGATGTCCATGGTTTGTCGACCTTGACGGTGGACTGCCCAAGATGATGGTCGGTTCTCGAGGTCCCATGGATGGCTCTTGATGATAAATCCGGGGCTGCGGAATGGCAATTGGCGTCGACCTCTGAACCGGTGATCTCATAGTCGTTCGGTACTCGACGTGGGATGCAGGACTGGAATTCTGTGAACGACCGCCAAACGAAGCTCTGTGATCATTGTAAGATGTTGTCGGTTGAATCCGCAAGCTAGGAAGGGCACTGCGACTGGCTATGTCAAGACGTTGCGTGTTCCTTGAGTTCGACAGCTGATAGTTGGGCAAGTTTCCACGACTACTTTCGCCTATGCGTGATGACCTCTCTGGATGCCAGGAGGAATGGTGCCGGTAAGGGTCATCGGGTCGAATCGGGCCAGACCTCTCATCTCGATTGCCTCGAGTGGGAATGTCATGTTCACGCCGTTCAGCTGATGAGGTGAAATCAGTGAGCCTTCGAAATCTGTTCATGTTGATGCAGCGATAGGAAGCAACTGCCGAAATAGTGCAAGTCAAGATGCGCTAAAACAGAGGCTTTGACGTGATATCATAGGACTTGCGTGTGCTGCGAAAGCAGAGAATATGTTTATGTGAAAGCGACCGAAGAGGAGAAGGTCATCTTGCTGTATCTTTTATGGATTGCTTCGGCATGGTGACATGCGTCAGGTCCGCATCAAACGGTTGCCGTTTGCTGCGAGAAGCGTTGATTCAATGCAGTTGCATTGTTCCTCAGCCCCGTCATCATTGACCAGAACGTTGCGCAAAGCAGATAAATTCTCTCATCAGTGGGCACCATGTATGACCGCTGGTGTTCAGTACGTGTAGCGGAAACGGCCATTGTCGTCGTCCTAATTCACGGTCAGTAAATCATTGTTCTACAGCAAACGAGGGCAAGGTTAAGGAGGCGACTCACGTCCATTGGTTCCAGGACTTTCTGCCGTTGGTCTGCCAGTTTGTTCTGCCTGTAAAACTCAAGGTCGCAGGCCACGACCAGAATCACAGTCAAAAGAGAACACGCAATGCACGCGTACATGCCCGGCTTGTAGCCGGTTGCCTTATCCTGATCGCGAAACACAAGGCTGCCTGCGATGCCGCCGATACCGCCGAACCCGACGAGGGTTGCGCTGCAGAAGGCCCTCTTCCACTGACCCCGGACATTGTTGGCCTGGAAAGCCATGGTGGCTGGGATGTTGCCGTTGCATCCAGCCGTAACAAGGAAGACTCCAAAGAAGCGAACATTGGCCGATTGATGCCACCCCATAATGGGCAAGCCAATAAGGCACAATAGCATATTGAACAGAATGATGGGTCCCCGGATGCGATACTTGTCGCCAACCCATGAGGCGCCAAACATAATGATGCCGGCAAAGAGATACGGTGGCGCGACGAGACACTGCGCGGCCCCGACGGAGAAGCCCATGTTCGCCACGAGGATGATAGGCAAGGTGTACGCCAGCGCGTACGACATGGTTGTCGAGGTGAAGAAGATCATGGCGTACGCCCAGACCTTGGGATCGGTCCCGCCGCGTAGAAATTTACCCAGATGGAATGACGATACGTGAGAGTCACCGCGGTCGCGTTGGATGCGACTCACTATCCATTGCCGCTCCCGTTGACCAAGAAACCTCCATGAAGCCCTCGAGGAATCTGGGAAATCGACGAGGAGCCAGTACGCCACTAGCCCCAGTGCACACGTGAGGGTTCCTTCGATGATGAAGATCCAGCGCCAGCCGCTAAGCCCCCGGTGTCCGTTCAGTTGCATCAACTATCAGAAAAAGGGTTAATCCTAGTACTCTGTAGTTGCAATCGAAAGACAAAGTACATACTCCGTATGCTAGAATCCCTCCGAACGCAGCAGCGACAGTTCCTACAAGGTAAAAAACCGAATATCGTTTTCCAACTTCGTCTGTGCCTGCAGTTAGTCATCGACTTGCTTCCGAGAGACAGGGCCTTCGTGGAAGACGGGGGTTACACGAACAGCGAGTGTACCAGGTGCTGAGCAGATACACGCAGCTGGGGAAGAAACCTGCTTCGAAAACGCCAAGCACCGTTCTCAAGCCTGCCAATTGTCGAAAATCCTTGACAAAGCCCATACCGATCATGACTCCCCCCCACAATATGATGATTGTTCCGAGATGGACTCGAGGACCAATGGCACGAACAAGAACCGTAGACGGCGGTTGGAAGACGATGTAGGTAGGGAAGAACACGAGATTGACAATATTCTGTTTAGTTCGAAAGAATCAGCATAGGCCAGTCAGCCGGGCTCGTTCCGCCAGGAATGCTCCCGTACAGCGTTACAAGCACCCAAGATCAGAAAAACGGGATACCTACGTATCGAAGGCCACCGAGAGACAGCTCGGTGCTCATACCAGCAATATTGGCAGAGCTCATATTGGTGCGATCCACCAGACTCATGCAGTACAGGACTCCAATGAACAAGACCAAGCGCTGGTCGATGCGTCGAATGATGCTGCGCTGTTGCTTGGGGGTGAAGCCATGATCCTCAAGTGCTTGACTTTCGCCAAGCGGGGTCTCGGTTTCATTGTCCAGCACGTCGACATGAGCGTCGTCTTGCTTCTCGAGCTCTTCGTTCTTCCGGGCAGTGTCTGCCATGTTTGGTATAGACCCAAGACTTTCGGTAATCTCTCGTGCCAGACGTCAGAACTAGACGGCAATGAGCGACTGAACAGGAAGTCAGGTTTCGAATGCCTTCAGCCAGCGTTGCACATCCAAGGTGACACCGTGGTAAGAGGTGTAACAAGTGAGAACAAGACGCTGTGTAACTTGTCTGTTCGGCGTTGACCTCCAAGTGAACAAGCCTCGCAGTCTTCAGGACAGGTGCTCCTGGCAGATGTGTTCAGCTTGTTTGGCCTGAGAAGACGATTCGATGAATGGGAACGAGCTCAAATAAAGTCGATTGGAAAAATATGCAAAAGACGACATCGACCAAGGGGGAGATTTCCGTCTCTCCGACGCGGGAGCTGGACCACCATCGTCCATTAAGCTTTCTTTGCGGGGAAGCATCTTGGCAACGACGGCCATGTAACGCTGCGATGACACGGAGGACCGGGGGCGGCCGACAATTGCCTGATGGAGCGCATCGCGCATCGTCATGTGAAACAGAAGCGCGAGGTGAAGGCCATTAGCGCAGTAGCGGCATGGTCGTACCAGATTTGGGCTAGGACTGGACGGACTGTGACGCCTCGAGCTGGGAGAACAACCAACCAATCAACCGACCAACTAGTACATACTAAAGGGGGAGCTTGGCATCGGCCACTAAGAACAACATAGTTGGTCTCGCAGAGTAAGGGAGCCCTGTTCGGGTCCGACAGCGACCGTTCCGTGTTATTGACGATGACTTGTAATACTGCTAGGGAATAACTACGTTAGTTCGCGCTGCCGTCCTACAGGTTATTCAGCCCGACGACACTAAGGCAGGGCTGACTCTCCAACGTGCAGCGCTAGGCTGTATCAATTTCGAGCAATGATGATCAATAATACGCCGCCCTATGTCATTTCCGTTCATGCGAAATGTGATCCGTAAACCAACCATCCGACCCTTGCATTTCCTCCTTGTCCTCGCAAAAGTTCGCTCTCATGTCGAAAAAAGATCCGTACCCATGTGAACCCTCCCCTCACAACATACATGAAGAACGCCGTCAAAGACCAGAACCATGATTCGCGACAGCTATTCGTATATACATACACGCGCGAACACACCGACCTTGCGATCGTCGCAAATTCAAGGCAATCATTCAGGTCCTCTGATCTTCTTCGTCGCCTTGGCCGTTCCTATATGAGTATTGTGAACCTGCCGCATTGCTCTGTCAGCTGCGTTCTCATGCCCTGTGGAAACAAAACATACCTTGGTCGCGAATCGTAAGCTCGTTAGCGTCTCTTTGAGATGTGTCTCCAACGGCGACACCATCACGAACATGAGCGTCTTGCTGTTGCCCCCCAAGCTGTATTGTAGGAGGTGCGTCAGCTTCGAATTGCGATAGGGAATATGACCCGAGCCCCGGCCAAGTGCCTCGATCACATCTCCCAGACAGCTCAAGCTTCTGTTAATGTTCTGTGTCTCCTTCATTCGCTCCCCTTCGGCTTGTGAATGCTTCAGGCGCTCGGAGCCTGCAAGATCCACAAGGTTGAGTGTGCCCTCGCATCTCTCTCTCGTCGCTGAGTTTTCGCCCACTAGCTTGAGGATGAAGACGCTGTGAGACCGTGATGACCGTTCGTTGGCCTTGGTGGCGGCCACGGATCGATTTCTTTGCGCCTCGTCGAGCATGCGCTCCACGCTCGATGCCGAGTTGAGCTTCACCGACTTACAATTCACAATCGTCGTTTGCTTGCGAACCTCGTCGTGCCTGATTTCAAGCTTCTTCGGCTTTCCATCCGTACATCGCTCGCTGGGCATCAACAGATCATTGAGCTCCTCGTTGTACACCTCCACGAAGGAGCCCTCCATCGTGTACTCCCAGGACTTTTCCTTGAGCTTGGTAATGGTGTCGTAAATCATGTGTGTCGCTCGTGGGATCATGCCGTCTTCCGACGACATAGTGTATGTCTTCCCAGAGCCTGTTTGACCGTAGCAGAAGATGCAGACATTGTAGCCGTCCAACGCGCTCTGAACGAGCTGCGAGATTTCACTGAAAATCTCCTCGTTCTGGCTGCTGGGATCAAACACGCGATCGAATTCAAATGGATGCAGTTTCCTCGAAACCGCACCTAAGCTGCTCTTCTCTTCCGGACCAGCCAAGACAATTTCGGCTGACGTTTTCTCATCCGGAAACGAGATTTTGGCTTCCTCAAAAGGCTCATCCGTCACAAGCGGCCGAACCCTGCACATGACGCGGATGTTACCTTTGAGCTCTTGATATTTGTTGAACAAGACACGTCGTGCCGTCTCCTCGTGCATGAGCTTCTGGCGTGATTCCTCTGCGGATTTTACAGCCTCTTCAAGCCTGGCTTCCATGTCGGCGAACGAATCCGATTGCGCTTTACTGTCCGACTCGAGAAACTCGATCCGGGACCTGAACGAATTGCTCTTGGTCTCCAACTCTGCGTACGATGATCTCAATGTCGCATAGGTCGCCTCTAACGTGGTGTGAGACCCTTTCAGCATTGCGAGAGACGACTCCAATGCCGTGTTGGACGATTTGGAGGTTGCTTCGGAAGCACTCAGTGCATGGTTGGATGTCTCGAGCGCCTTGTTCGTCGCTAACAACTCGGTATACTTTGCTTGTAGGTCGTCCAACATCGCTCGCTCTCGATGGCTCTCTGCGCGAAGACTCATAATTTCTTGATACCGATCCTTCTCTGACGTATTCAGCTCCTCTAGTTTCCGCTCATGTTTCTCACGTTCATCCTTTAACTCTTGCTCGTAGTGGCGATTCAGCGCATCGATCCGTTGCTGGCTTTCATTCGCTTCCTGATGCTTCAAACGCTCAAAGTCTCGCCTCGTGTCTTCCATTTCTACGTGGTGTCGTCTGGTGTGGTCTTCGAGTTCCATGCGGTGCAGTCGTTTGAGGTCCTCGACGTTGCGTTTGTGTTGCCACTCCTCTTCGTCTACCTGAAGTCGGAGCTGTCGAGCCTCTTCTCTGGCGCCATCCCTCTCCTTCTCATACGACCGTAAGCGCTCATTGGAAGCGTCCAAGTCCGTCTGTAGCGTTCTCACTGATGTCTGGTCAATAAATGGCCGCTGGCATCCGGATGTTGGAGGACATACCTTTCATAGTAGCCTCGTTCAGCCCCGTCTCAGTCGCTTTTTTATCCTCAAAAGCCATTGCGAACATTGATTTCATCTTGTCCATCTCAGGTCCCAACCTGTCAAGCCGTTCGTCAAGATCGAAAGCTGGAAATCCAATCAAAGTTAGTCACGTTGTTGAAAAACTCGAACGGCTCTCGAAACCCCAAGAGTGCAAAAGAATTCGGAGCGGCGGCTTTGCTTTGAAACTCATTTTTGTCCTTGGGGCTCGGCAGGCGTCCCCGGAAAATACAGGTCTTCGGTTCGTACCATTCTTCTCCTTCTCACGATGACCATGAGAAGTCTGGGGCCGCGCCCCTTGCGTCTTCGACCTAACATGATTCGTAGGCCGATTGCTTGAGAACGAAGTCGGCGGTCGGATGGATGACCCATGGCCGCTGGGACCGACACTCTTAGCAAACTTATTCCCCGTCGTTGAGCTGCTCTTTGTCTGGCGCTGCGCTTCCTTAAACGGGAGTCTCGGTCAGTCTGAAACCATTGAAGCCGTCCTTGTTCAATCTCACCTTGTTTAGAGTAGCAAGATCCTGGCCCATGCCTAAGGTGCCTGCTCTGGGTACCGTTGCCGCGAATTCGCTCGCTTTATCCGAAGGCGTCTTTCGCTTCTTCCCCGTGATGCTGGGAATGGCGGAGCGAGAGTTGTGCTGCGAATCGCTGGCTTCTGAAAGTCCGCTAGAAACGGGGGCTGTAGGTAGACGACTCGGCCTCGCCAGACGTGAGGGCTGCGACAGACCATCAGAAACAATTGATCAAGGGCGGGTAGATGGCAACGAACCTGATTCTCCGATACTTCCATGATGACGAACTGGGACCGCGCGCGCTAGGTAGGGCTCATGTCGCGATGTGGAAAGACACTTAACGCCTGCTTCGCTATATCGTGGATTCGTGGTTGAGCGTGTCGGCACATTGTTTAGCGGCTACCCCTCGTTGCCCGGGGCAACTGCAGCTTCGCTTATACCAAGATCCACCGGCGACCCGGAGAAACCCTCCGCTATTTGCTGGGGAGTGATCTTTCATCCTGTCATTGACGTTGCAAGTATTAGTTTCACGGGTCAAATTCCTTGATGAGCTGGTAATGAAGTTTACATTGCTCACTTCAGTCGCCGTTGATACTCAGCTACCCCTCTGGGAAACGTTGCTGGAGCATGTGAATCCGCGCCCGTACAGTTGGATGGTGCGTCAGAGTGCCTGCACAGTGCAGCGATGAAAATGCCGTTTCGCGGTTTACCCCAGATAATGCGCCTCTTGAGCTTTGACCTGACGCTTTGGCTTCTCACACTCGGTACAAGTAATATAGGTAGATGTCGTCGTTGCCCACCTCATTGGCATTTTCTCCATTACAGAGTATGGAAGCAGCTATTGTGAAGGTTGTGTACAAGAAGAACGCGTTACAGTGCTTTTACAGCAGTCGTACTATGCAAGAGTGCCATTGCGCGGCATCTCGCACCTGCTGCGCCCGCTAAAGCTCCCTCCCACACTGCCTGGCCACCGTGGCCTACTGGTCTTACACACATGTAATTACGGACCGGACTACGGAGGATTACCTACCTGGCCCCCACATGCCTTCGAAAGAGCACCAGCTGCTTTTGGAAGTTTCACATGCACACACGCCACTATTCCTCTATTACATCACCTTACAGACCACGCAATATCCTCTTGCTCAGCCAGCCACGGCATCCTCGTTGCGCTTTCGATATGTTCGATGCCGTTTGAGTCGCCCCTGCCTGTGGTATCTTGCACTCATGCGACGTTGCCTCGTCTCAACTCTAGTATCGAACATTTTCGACCCAACCTCCACAGCCCGCAGCCCAACGAAATCGAGAGTCATATTTTGTTACTTTTGAAGCGCCAGACGGCGCACTCGACGGCATCCCATCGGCCCTCAGTCTCATTACGCTCTGACTTTCTGCGTTGATTCATTTGATCAATCTTGTCGCTATGGAGAAATATAGCCAGTATCGCGACCGAGGTTCGACCCGACGCTCCCTGAGCTCGAGTGTTGGTCGACATCAAGCTGACTTCAGACTGTAGCCACCGGCATATCGCCCTTCTTGCCTGTTACGACGCAGTTGTCCGTTGTTTCGACCATATACCACGCCCTCATCTTCGTCTTCCGTCTACCATTCTTCCTCACCTACGCGGCGAGCTACTTCCTGCTCTTCCAGCATCTCCCACTCCCCTTAGTTGCTCGCAAGATTGCTTTATGGGGATTTATGGCAGTTCCTGGCATCTGGTGGGTGGACCTACAACTCGACGGGGTCAAAAGGGGGACTTTGGCGGAGCAGCCTCTTGAGCGTTTTCCGCACCCAGGTTCTGTCATCGCTGCCAATTTTACCAGCCCTATCGATGCCGCCTATCTCGCCGCGATTTTCGACCCTGTTTTCACCGTGTCTTACCCCGGTACGAGGAAGCTGCGACGCGTGAGCCTTCTGGGTGCCATCATGATGGCACTTGGCCCCGTGCGAACAGAGCCGCCGAGCGATGAGAAGCTTGTGGATATCAAAGACCTTTTGCGCGAATACCCCGATCGAGTCATTGCGGTCTTTCCGGAATGCGGTACGACCAACGGCAAGGCTGTCCTGCCTTTCAGCCCGTCTCTACTGCAATGTGCAGCCGACGTGCCCATCTTTCCGGTGAGCATTAGATACGCGCCCTCGGACGTCACGACGCCGGTCCCGGGCCGATGGCTTTCCTTTCTCTGGAACCTACTTTCTCGACCGACGACCTGTATTCGTGTGCGTATTGCGGAAGGCGTGCGGAACGCCTCTGCTGCCAAGGCTAATGGATCTGGCAACCTACGGCATCGCAAAGAGGGTGGATCAGATGTGTCCGGTGAAGAACAGCGAGTGCTGGACAGTATTGGAGATGCGCTCGCTAGACTTAGCAGAGCGAAGCGGGTCGGTCTGACAATGACAGACAAGGCTGCCTTCGTCGCTGCTTTCAACGGCAAGACGAGGTAACGTGCTTCAGGAGAAGGATGGGGAAAATCAGTGCTTCAGCGTTACATTCGATACACATATACATACACTAGCGTACGAGTTGGCTTGATACCCCTGAATGGATATACATGCCGCTCTACAATGAGCCATCTGAGTTCACTTCGTTTAACAATATCACTGCGATACATCTTGTCGTAGCCGACATGTGGTTGTACACCGTTGTTTGAGAGCAGTAATACGTCTTGCTGCGCATCTTCTATTTTCCCTTCCGACCCGAGTTATTCTTGCATGTCATACAAAAGCTAAACATTGCTTCCTCGTCTCTGAATTTTTCATACCCATCACGAATATCCAACAAGACACGCCTGGGCGCCCAGCATATCAGCACGTTCGAACAGAAATGCTCAACGCACGGCAAGTTAATGAACAGATCCGTCCGTCACACAACCCAAGCTGGCATTAGTAACCAGGGAAGCGTACTTCTTCAGCGTGCCCTTGGTGTATCTTGGCGCTGGCGCGCTCCATGCTTTCCTCCGCTTCTCCATCTCAGCCTCCGGTACCTCGAGATCGATGATGCGCTTCTCAGCATCGATGACAATCATGTCGCCGTTCTCCACCAGAGCAATTGGTCCACCCTCCATGGCTTCCGGCACGATATGTCCAATGATGAACCCGTGAGAGCCACCAGAGTAACGGCCGTCTGTCAAGAGGGCGACATCCTTGCCGAGACCAGCACCCATGATGGCAGATGAAGGCTTGAGCATCTCTGGCATTCCGGGTCCTCCCTTGGGGCCGTCGTACCGGATGATGACGACGGTCTTCTCACCCTTCTTGATCTCCCCCTTTTCAAGACTGGAAATGAAGTCTGGTTCTGAATCGTAGACGCGAGCCTTTCCGGTGAACTGTAGCCCCTCCTTGCCTGTGATCTTGCCTACGCAGCCGCCGGGAGCAAGAGATCCGCGAAGGATCTGAATATGGCCAGTTGATTTGATGGGGTTGGTCAGGGGGCGAATAATCTCCTGGTCGGCCGGGAAATCTGGCACTTTCTCAACGTTCTGCTTCAATGTTTTACCCGTTGCGGTTATGCCTGATCCGTCTATGATGCCTTCCTTGAGCAAGAACTTCAGCAGGCTGGGGGTTCCACCAATCTTGTGAACATCCTCCATGACATATTTGCCAGATGGCCGTAGATCGGCGAGCAAGGGAACACGGTCAGACACGCTCTGGAAGTCGTCGATGGTCAATTTGATACCGACGGAATCCGCGATGGCAATGAGGTGGAGGACGGCGTTGGTACTTCCGCCCAGGATGGACACCACCGTCATGGCATTCTCAAAGGCCTGACGAGTCATGATGTCGCGTGGTCTTATGTCTTCCTTGAGGAGGTTTTTGATGGCTTCTCCAACGTTCTCGCACTCGGCAACCTTGCTGGCGTCTTCGGCTGGGCTGCTGCTACTTCCTGGAAGAGTCAAGCCCATCGTCTCGAGAGCAGTGGCCATAGTATTGGCCGTGTACATGCCACCACAAGCCCCGCTTCCAGGGCATGCATGGCGGATGATGTCGAATCGCTGCTCTTCAGTGATCTGACCGGTGATGTACTGGCCGTAGGCTTGGAAGGCGGATACGATGTCGAGAGGCTCGCCGCTCTGACCGCAGCCAGGCTTGATGGTGCCGCCGTAGACCATTATGCTGGGTCGGTTGAACCGGCCCATGGCGATGGCTACACCGGGCATGTTCTTGTCGCAGCCGGGCAAGCTGATGTTGGCATCATACCACTGGCCATTCATGACCGTCTCGATACTGTCGGCAATGATCTCTCGGCTCTGCAACGAGTATCTCATACCGGTTGTTCCCATTGATATGCCGTCGCTGACGCCAATAGTATTGAATCGGTAAGGTATCAGCCCGGCTCTGGCGACGCTTTCTCTCACAATTTTGGAGAGGTCCATCAAGTGCATGTTGCACGGGTTGCCTTCGTACCACACGGACGATATTCCAACCTGCGCTTTCTTCATGTCCTCCTCCGACAGCCCGGTAGCGTACAGCATAGCCTGTGAAGCGCCTTGTGATTTGGGCTCGGTGATTGCGGACGACACTTTATTGAGTTTGGTCTGTTCCTCTGCCCGCCGAGAGGCTGAGGCTGATAGACAGCGCCTAATTCATCGGTCAGCCCATTGACAAGCGATTGAAGAGTCGCAAAGACACGGAGGGCCCAAAAATGTTACCCAATGCTTCTTGATAGGCCCAGGCTGGGTCTTGCCACAGACAGCCCGCATCGTCTCGGTCGAAACACAGTCGACAGCATTTTGTCAGCTGTGACGTAACGAGACACCGCGGCAGGACCTCAAAATGCAAGTGTCGGTTCACGGCTTGAATCGCAATGGGAGGTCAAGGCGTAAGTTGGTACTGTTCAGGCTCAATTGAGGTTGTAGTTATGCCAGTGGCTCGAAAGCAAGTTGACCGTAGGTCGGACCATGCGGTGTCGGCGTCGAGCTCATTTTCGCTGCATCATTTATTTTGGTGCTTCTCTGTCCCTGTGACTTTTGGGTCTCCAAGCGCTGTAATTGGCGGCTCAAGTGCCCGCAGCTCCGCTCGCCGTCCGTCCTCCGCCCCGCTGTAGGTAATGAGAGCTGCGCCATTGGTCGGGACGGTTTCAAGTCATTCCATTACTCTGTAGGATAATGTTTGAACGACAGCCCCCTGGGTACGGTACTGACAGGTACATCCAGACGTCTACGATATAAACCCGGAGGAGCTGATCATTTGTTAGATGAACCGCATGGGCCATTGTTGCTATATGGTGCATGTTCCAAAATCTGAACAAGTGCTTCTACCAGATTTGGGTAGGCATCTGTCACACCCTTCCCCGACATCGGATACCCACTTAACGTGAGTCCTGCTATTTGCACGCATCCATTTTACCATTTGCACGTATCCTTTATATCAGCAGTCCCGCCAGCGGCCAAGTCAGCGGATAACTAGCAAAAGCAACGGGCGGCTAGTAAAGGAATAGGCAGTTAGTAAAGGCAGTGGGCAGCTAGTGAAAATAACAAGCAGCTAGTAAAGGCAACGGGTAGCTAGCAAAGGCAGAGGGTAGCTGGCAAAGGTAACGGGCAGCTAGCTAGTGGCTTAGTTTAATTCCTTGTTGTAGCTTATGGCTAGGCTTAGGACGAAGCACGCATTTCACAGTATCACTTCGGGTAATACTTCATGGATGGCAAGGTGATTGCAGCTCCAAGAATGACTGTCTTTGCTACCACTTTCTTCGCCCTTCTCTGTTCCAAGGTTCTCACTTACACCTGCAAAGCTGGCCATTCACGGTGCCCTCGACTGCAGCATTCTATGAGTCTTCCTTTGTTTCGTTCTTACCGTCCTTGTCCGACCTCTGTGTCAAGACCTCATCAACGACACCCACATCAAGTGCCTCTTGAACGCTCAAATACTTGTCCCGCTCCATCATGTCGTTTACTTCCTCTATGCTGTATCTGTCGTATCCCTTGGCCTTATTTAGGTGATGTTGCATAATCTTGTTCGACTGCTCCCGTATGCGTTGTATTTGGTTTGCGTATATGAGAATGTCAGAAGCCTGTCCGCGCGTGCCTCCTAAAGGCTGGTGGATCATGATCGAGCTGTGAGGGAGAGCGTATCGTTTGCCAGCCTCTCCCCCTGCCAGCAGGATGGCCGCCATTGATGCCGCTCCACCAACGCAGACGGTTGAGACTGGTGATTTGATATACATCATGGTATCATATATGGCCATACCTGAGCATGTTATGAGTCTTTGTCAACCACAAATGAAATGCACGATACGGACCTGACGTAACTGAACCTCCTGGAGAGTTGATGTACATGGTGATTGGTTTTTCGGGCGTGTCAGACTCCAGCCAGAGAAGCTGAGCAACTATAGACGCAGACATGTAGTCGTTAATTTCGCCATTCAGACATACAATTCGTTCCTGCAATAATCAGCGGATTATGAGCGACCAGGGGTCAAGACAAGCTCTCCTACCTGTAACAGCTTGGAGAAAATGTCCCCTAGGCAAAAGTCAGATCAGCCGTGATAGCTGAGGAAGTCTTTAAATATACGCACAGGTTTTTCTTCCCGCCGCCTGTTATAGTGAGTCGCAAGATCTACACGGTGCCAAAGCTGCAGGGGTCGATGGTCTTACCGACGTCTCTTCAATATATGGCATGGGAATGTAGTCCATGCTGGGAGATGTGCTAGACTGACTCGAGAAGCCAAAACACCTCGCATGATGGCTCCATGGCCGGAAAAGCCTAGGAAACACGACTCGTAATTGTGTTCGAGGCAACATTGAGTGACTGTGATGAAGAGTCAAAGATGACCTCGATCTGCAGGCCGACAGTGTGTTGTCATTAGTGGTCCGTTTAAGGTGGGGACGTCATGCGAGGTGCCGTTGTGGCTAAGCTGTTGATTGGCTGCGCAAAGCTCGACGAAACTGGTTATTACACGCCATTGCACACTGACTGTCAGAGTACTCCGTACATGTAGTTATTTGCCATTTCGCATCTGCAATAGCATGAGAGCTTGTATTTCGACTGCCCGGCGATGACACCATGTCTTGCGATGGTGCCGAGATCGCCGGGGGCTGTTGCTCCTACGCTCAAGGCAGCTCTCGTCCGCCGACGCTGGATATCCTATGACAAGGCAAGTCTCACAAAGGATGCGCTTCTACAGCATGTCGAAGCAGGCCTCGACGACTCCACAGACACCCTACACATCGATGGAACATCGAAATCCATCGCGACGAAAGCAGGGGCTCTCCCATTGTCGCCGCTATTCGACCCAGCTTGGATGAAAGCTCGGCGCTTGGAGAAGAAGGCACCCCCTTCCAAGCCCATGGGCCGATTTAGAAAAAAGCTGGCCAACAACCCTTACGGCAAGTTTGAGCTCTTGGATGAAGTTATCTTTAGTAATTGAAGATGCTAATAATTCACAGCCCAGGCTTTGGCGTCACCAATGCGGAAATGCCCGAACACTGCAACATCTCTACCTCGATTCTTCTTGCAAGACTTTGAACTAGTAAAGCACCCGGAATTAGGATCGACATGGTGGGCTCCCGGACGACTGGCCTTCAAGCATCTCGATGACGATGCCATCAATACCTCCCAAAACACGGGCAGAAGCGGAAGCGACAGGCAAGAAATTGCACAATCTCCAGTACAACGTCCCGAACCGCCGCCGAGCCTTGAAAAGGACGCAGCGACCAGTACTTCATCGAAAAGTCCAATCACAAGCTACGTTCTTTGTCGAAAGTCGGTAGTGGATTGTCTGGGTGGAACGAATAAAAAGTACGCTGCCATGCTCTTGGCTATGCGCACGGGTATGGCTGCGCCTCCAGTCCATCGGCGGGCGGTCTGGCGACAAGATATGGGAGATGTTTTGCTGCAAATATACCGTCGTCGAGCTGTCGACTCACTCATTGCCTCGGCTCATTCAGCGCAGAACCACATCCATCCATGCCAAAGTTGGGACGAGGTGCAGAATGTTAGCTCCAGAGGCTGCGTGCTATGGCTACCAGGAGAAACGGGCTCGTCAGCTGTGGAGCCTTTTACAACGCTCGACGTCGACGGTGTTCAGTACGGGCAAAAGATGCCCGTGTATGATCTCAATATTCTTATCGGGGCGATCGAGGTCACAAGATTGAAAAGTACCGCCCCCCTGTTTGGCGCACACCGGATCCTAGTGCTACGGCAGCGGAAAAGTAAGGGAATTATGCAGCTACATCAGTTACTATGGCGACTTCAAGGGTATCTTGCAGGACCTTGAAAGCACTATGAATGAGGAAGCTCTGCCTACCTGCTGCCTGGTGTGTGGGTTAGGACTTTTGCGCATATGAATGCTGCATTAATTTCTGGCTGCAGTATCTGTCTCTAGCTACGTGACCGCTCTTGATTACCTTATCAGCTTACGAGCGTCTGTCTCTCGATCGTGTCAAAGACCTGTTCCACTCCTGAACGTCATCGGCAAGACTTCCTCGAAGCGAGATCTCCTCCGGAGTTGGTGGTTCTCTCTTCGCGGGCAGATCAAGAGCACCGAGGCTGCGGGCTATATTGAGTGCCACTTGATGAACATCCTCCCACAATTTGTCTCCCTGGGCACTGATTTGAGTACTCAAGACTCGGAGCGCTTTTTGGAGCTGTATGTCAACCTTTAGACTGACATCCTTGAATAGAGTATCTTTGAGTTCCGACGCGTGCTTCTCCAGTACTTCACTTTGCTTAAGGTGTCTGCCTCGTCCTGCAGCAGCTTCGATCAGTCAAGATACTCAATTATTCTCGAGCGAATTGCCAGTACCTGAAATGCCGCGGGCTTCAAGATACATGTCCTTCATCCCATCATCAATCTTACTCTTCGACCCTCGTTTGATCTTCTTGATAGACGCTCGATACTGACGAAAAGAATCGATGATCTCTGCTTTGTACTGGCTAAAAGGACCCTCAATCAGATGTGCCCGATCCTTGAAAGCAGAGATCAGTTCGCGTGGGAAGTCAAGCTCTTGGAGCGCTCGCGCGTGTTCGTCCTTGATTCTGCAAATTAGTTCTTTCACCGATGCGATTTTCTCAATCAACTTCTCGGCGAATGATTGCTTCCAAGTAAAGGCATGATAGGACCAATAGAGACCATGTCTGCTGGCTGTAAGCAAGTTATCAACCTGCCGTTGTCACTCAATACTTACAACTTCTCCTGCCAGTGAAGGGCTGCGTGAGGCCTTGATGTTGTACTGAATGCGCCTCCATGACGTCGAATGCATGCATCGTAGGTCCCTCCGTGTAGACTACCACCATTGTCGTCCTTGGAGAAGTTTCGCACACAGGTGACAAATTTTTCGGGTTCATCCTCCCTTTCAGTATTCTCGAACGTTCTATTCGACTTGAATTGGGAGATGCAGGAGATAACATCTCCAGTCAGCACTTGAACTTCCTACAAACCAAGTCAGTAAACGATCATCGAATGAGATGCGAGGGATCCCGACCTTTCTCAAATGATTACGACGGTTGTCCAGCTCTGCTTGCAGGCCGTGGAATGTAGGCACTCGGACCTCGGGCAATTCTTGCGGATTGTTCAAGAGCCAAGTCTCTATAGCGCCGAGCAGAGCATGGCAACGATCGATCAGGCCATCAGCATGATCTTCGCGGGCTACCAAAGCCCCATCCAGTATCCAGTCTTTCAGTCCCTGTACCCCCGTTGAATCAACATCGGGAAATCCAGGCTTAGCTTTGCCTCTGGCAAGAGACTGATAAGCATTACTGCTGACTGCAAACACTTCCACGCTGGCAGAGTTTCGCGTGGTAGAGGTAGCTCGCAGTGTCTTCCGAACGCTTTCGATGTATTTCTGAAAGCCAAGTCTGCAATCCTGGCTGCGCGCCTCGATACACCTCCGCCGGCAAAGGGCATCAAGCATATTTTTCTCCGTTTCTTTACGAAGTATGTTCTGTTGTAAGACTGAGCGATTTTCGGCCGAGAGATTTTGAGGACAGTTTTTGAGGGCCTCGATCTCGTCGGCAACGGCCTCGAATTGATCCAATAAGCCCGGGAAGTCGTCCGAAATATCTTCTGGCAACCATTCATTGACAGCAAATTGCCACCAATCCAGCTGGTCCACTTTCGTGATGGCTACACAGAGAGCATCTCGAAGTTTGCCATTGGCTTCCATGTCAATTATTTGATCCTGACGGATGAGACCCATTGCTGTGCGGTTGTCCAGCGCCCTGTCGTCGGGCGTTGCCACGACCATTTTGTCGAGCTTGTCGTAGTAATCTCTTGCAACTTGGGATCTCGTCTCGAGCGCATCAAGCTCCCCAGGAAGATCGACCAGCACTACCCCGTTTCGTAGGATCTCAGATTCGACGTATATGTGGACCACCTCAACCAAAGGCCATGACAACGTGGCACTGCCGACTTTCGGATTTCTGCCTTTTCCGACGTATGGCCTAATTTTCTGGAGAAAATCACGAGGCGAGGCGCTGTTGATGTGAAGCTCCACTCCTCTGGATGGGTTGAACGAGTCAAAGACTGGCGGACATTTTGTGGTAATGACGGAAGCGAAGTCGGCACGTCCAAGCTCTTGCAGTGTGCTAACGACGATCCCTGACCAGGCCTCAATCAGTTGAAGCTTCTCGGCGAACTTGTTCTGTTCACCGAGGGTGACATTCTCGCTTCCCTCAGTCCGAAGCCTGTTCCGGAA
Source organism: Torrubiellomyces zombiae (assembly GCA_018831705.1). Classification (NCBI taxonomy): domain Eukaryota; kingdom Fungi; phylum Ascomycota; class Sordariomycetes; order Hypocreales; family Ophiocordycipitaceae; genus Torrubiellomyces; species Torrubiellomyces zombiae. Next base: position 60,161 of record JADHZA010000016.1, on the reverse strand, counting down.
CTCGTCATAGTCTTGGATGAATGACTCAAGTTCTTTTTCGATCGTGTTCCTCGACTTCAAACATACCCTCGCCTTGAATATACCTTCATGGCTTTGCGGCTTGTGATAGTGGAAGCAACAGACAGCGGCGGTACATGCTCCGTTCTGGCTCGTTTGCGCGAGGTCGACCTTTGGACTAATTAAGGCGTTCAGAAGCGACGACTTGCCAATGCCTGTGTCCCCTACTGTGCCGACTAAGAATTCAAAGGCTTCTCTTTTCTCGTACAGTGAGTCTGCAAGCAGTTAGCTCTGGTAGACGTATCTCGATGTCAGATTAACACACCAAAAAGAGAACGCCAGGCTTCCAGATCTATATCAGCCGCAGTGATGCCCGCGTCGCAAATTTTCCCGTCGATTTTCCCCAGTATCTTGAACGCACGTCGAATAGTGATCTCTTTTTCCGAAATCCTCTGAGCAATATCGTCGAGAGTCTCCCTTTTTGCAGCAGACATCGTCACCCTTCAATATCAGCCACGCCCATAAGCTAAATGTTATATTGAAGATGGGGCCGAGAGGGTGGAAGGGAGGAGTTGCATGGCCGGATTGCGCACCGCGCAGGTTATTGAAATAGCCCAACAGTTACAGCTGGCAATAGTTATAGCTAGCAATAGTTAAAGCTAGCAATAGTCAAAGCTGGCAACAGCTGGCAAAGGTCGGGAATCGGATGAATTTGCACGCATCTAAACACCGTCTCTACATGCAGTCACCTACTTCGTGTTTATACTGGTGGATTCGCATCCAGCCCTTTGCAGAAACTCTCCGTGCATTAATAGCAGCAACCCTCTTCATGATGAATTGTCACGTAGGAAATTCAAGGTCAAAAGGGGGGTCTATAGGGCCTAATAGGCCACGCCCGTGTTTTCCTCGACATGAATCAACCTTGACCCCATCATCGGTGGCTGCCAGCATCAATGCTTTGAGGCGTCGTGAACAGCATCGCATATTGGGCTGAGCGTGTAAACGCTGTAAGCGAAGTAACCGATGCTTAGATTTCCTATCAAATAATGGGATTACTAAGTAGTATGTTTTGTATAACGAACACGCTGAGGTAAATGGAATCGTACTATTTGCACGCATCCGTTTTGCTATTTGCACGCACTTCTTATGTTGGTATAAAATGTAATACGCCGTTACCCCCTGGTTTAACTTATGTAGTACTAGTAGTACTTCACATTGGACGTCAAGCTACATGTGATATATGTTTCGTGATATCAGAGCTCTCCGAGTGGTCACAGCCATGGACATTGATGTATGAGAGGCATTTACATACATGTAACTACCAGACATGTCAATACCAGACGGCATTGCTAGGCCCATGTTCAGCTATTACATGTGCAGGTAGGTGCAGCCACTCTAAGCCAGTCTGGGTGCCCGAGCCGACGGATTTACGCACGTGGACGGAATTTACGTGCCACGTCCACTTGCTCCACGCAGGTCAGTGTAACAGGTCACCTTGCCACCATCTCCAGTCGTCGCTATTCCGTGTACTGCAATACCCTTTGCCTTGGCATTCGCCTTCGCCCGGATACTCATACATGTATCATATGCAACTGGTCGGCAAACCTAATCACCATACATCCGAATGCCCCTCCACACCAGCACTTCAGCTACATACTGTCATACTGGTAATATGTATTTCATGTAACAATACACGTACTCGGAAAGACAGGTCCCGACAAGCATAGATCAATGTATTGTGCCGGCATAAAGTACATAAAGTCGGCTGGATCTTTTGAAGTCCCAGATTCACGAATGTTCATTCTACCATACATGTAGTCTTTTCACAATTCAACTGACTTCTTGCGCCTGTGTCTCGATTCCCATCAGCCCAACATGCCCAAGTTGGATCCAGCTTTCTTTAACAAGCTGTTCACAGACACAATCAAGTCTGTTGAAACGGCCGGGGATGTCGACTTTAACGATCCTGACAAGGTGGCCTCCTTCATGGTTGGCCTCCTTGCCATGGGCGCCGAGTTCATCCCCCTTGCCGGCCCAACTTTAGGTGCCTTGGTGAAGCTTGTCGGCTCCCTCTTCTTCAAGTCATCATCATCCAAGGTTTGGGAGGAAGCATTCAAGCGCGTCGAGAAGATGATCAAATTGAGGGTGGAACAATACCATGTCGCCACTCTCAAGGACAAGCTCAATGGCCTTGGCTCCCTCATGAGAGACTACGCCGATACCCTTAAAAACTTCGAGCTCGCCACCGACAAGAGCAAGTGGAAGAAAGAGATTCAAATGAGGCACATCTCATGCCTCGATATATTCTCGTCGTCTGTTCCCTGGTTCCAGAATGAAAAGTACGGCGTGGCCTCGCTGCCGGGATTTGCCTTGGTGGCCAGCATGCATCTCAGGATCCTAGCCGACGGCATCAAGCACGGTAAAGCCTGGGGCTTGGATCAGAGCGTCATCAAAATGTATCAGGGTTGGTTCGACGAGTACACCAAGACCGACAGCAGCCCCGTGGCGTACGACGAGATGCTATCGCAGCAGAGTTCGCTGCTGGCAGACGCAATCAGCGATGGCCGGGACTTGGACGTGTCCGACGAGACGCTTGAGACGTGGAAGACGGTCCATTCGGATCTGCTGGCTATGAAGGAGAATTACGAAACTTACACGGGCGGCCGTCTAAGCTACATCGCCTACGTTAACAAGACATACGAGAAAGGACTCAAACACATCCGAGCTAACGTGGACGGTCTTACTGGCGTGTCTGCTGGCCTAATCGAGGGCGCTAGCTACCGGGCTGATTGTGAATACGACTCGTTCATGCATATCAACGTCCGCAGCTACGTCATATTGTGGCCGTACCTGACCGGCAAGGAAGTTCCGGATAAGGTTTGGGAGGAACTGGATCGTGAGATCTACGTATACTTCGGCCGCTTGATACACCGGAATCCTTGGGTAGTGCAGTCGCCAGCATCGCCACGCGACCGCCTTCCACGCATCACGAAGTTGTCCGTTTGGGATCACAATTGTATCTGGGCCTACGTCGTCTGGTTGGAGGGCGATGTCGATCCACATGAACAAGGAGGAGGATACTGCGTGGGAAAGAAAGCAGACCTGTCTCTTGCCTCGGACGAGTATGTCTACCGGGTGGATGTATGGTTCGGCAGCATCATCGGCGGCCTCACATTCTGGACGAACAAGAAGTCGCAAGCGGCCGTGACCGCCGGTGGAGCCGATAAACACGCCAGAAACAAGCGCCGTGCAACCTTCTCCGGCTACCAGATGACAACCTTTCGATGCTGCGGGTTCGATAACGACCCCCCACGGCCGTTCAGGCTCGAGCCAGGGGGCTTTGCTGGCGTGCTTTTGGGCTTCAGGCCAGTGTGGATGAATCAGGGCAAGGCAGGCTCGGTCAGAGCCCCGGAGCAAGTGGCGCTCGAAGGGGCGATTGTCGCAGCCATTGGAGAGGATACAGCGGGCTCTGACTAAAACTCGATCGTTTACTTGGTGCTTGTTACGGCCGTATTGTGCTCGGTTATCACGCTATGTTCGCGTCTTGTTAAACGTTGATAGTAGCTGTTGAATTTGACATGATAGAGGAAGTGGTGTATTAAGTCCAATAAATATAAGATTTATATAAATATAAGACGCCTGCTTAGCTCTAGCCTCGAAGGTAGGGGATGTCACTGGAGGCAAGCAGGAAGAACGGACTGGCGCGGACCAGACCCGCATCCATCTGTCACGTCACGGCATTTGCGTGCCCCTCCGTCATGGCCAACCCCCTCCAAGCGCCGTCAAATGTTCTCTGCTCAACCTCTTCCACAGCTGAACCCTTTTCTTCTTTGCGGTCCATTGAAAAAATTCTCTCGGCAAGGGACAACTCAAGATGGAATACGATACGAAAACACGTCCGTCATTCCCTCTTTTCGAGCTTTTGAGGAAGTCATATCCAAGTTGACCCAAACTGCAGCCAAATACGCGACAAGCGACCCTACATCCTTTGCCTACCAGTCGGTTCGGAGCCGCTGGCCGATTATTCTGGTCAGTCCGACGTAGTGAATGCTTGGGCTCGATTTTAACCATTACGCAGACTGGCGCCATTGATGATGTCCATCGCGCCGTGTCCAAGACCGACGATGCTGAGAAGCAAGTCGAGGGCAAGAGGATCATCGAGCAGCTGTCGAATTTCAAGTATGAGGTTCAACACGACCGAAAGCTCTCGTGAGTTATTTTGGCCCATCTGAAGTCGTATTCGAGATATCAATTTTGACTTGAGTCAGTCCTCTACCTATGGACGACGCCTGTCCCGACGACATCGCCGCCTACAACCGTGAACTCGAGCAGCTGGGCAACCACTCATGGCTCAACGTTCCGTGGCTATTTGCCGAATGCTATATGTACAGGTGCGATGAATCCCTTGGTCTCTTGTGATTAACTTGTACAGCATTCAAGGATAACATGTGGCCCTAGGCGTCTGAGCACTTTCTTCTCATCCACCAAATATTGGAAAGCCTATGACATCTTCGCTCGCCAGAAGACCGACACATTTCGCACGTCACGCAACGCCGTCATAGAACTCGCTTCGCGGTACAGGGAGCTTGTGGAACAGCTTCGATCGAACAAAGATTCTACTCACGATACTGAAGCCGAAAAACTCCTCTTTACCGAATTTTTCGAGATCTGCCTATGGGGCAACGCCACAGATCTATCACTCTTGACCAACTTGACCTACGAGGATATTCAGAAGCTTCAAGGAAGCCAGGCACGCAAGGCGGCCGAAAAGAACATACTAGTCAACGACTTGCCTGCTTCGTACGACATTCTCAAGAAGGCCCAGGCCGAAGGCAAAAACGAGCGTCGCGTGGATATCGTCCTCGACAATGCAGGATTCGAGCTCTATGTCGACCTGATCTTGGCCGGATTCTTGCTTACCTCCGGGCTTGCTACCCAGATCATTCTTCGCCCCAAATCGATTCCTTGGTTCGTCTCAGACGTCTTGCCGACTGATTTTAGTGGTCTGCTCAATGCCATCTCCAACCCCCGAGCTTTCTTCGAGACCCCTTCAGAGGACGATGAGTTGCAAGGAAAACAGCCTCAGCCGCTGGCGGATAAAGAGGTCCAAGACCTGCAGTTCGTCTTCCAAGAATTTGCCATGCTGCATGCCGAGGGCCAGTTGATGATGCGACCGAGTCGCTACTGGACTGCAGGTGGAAGCTTCTGGCGCCTGCCTCATGAGGCGCCCGAGCTGTATGATGACTTGAAGGCTGCAGAGCTTGTTATTTTCAAGGGTGATCTCAACTATCGGAAGCTCACGGGCGATGTACGTTGTTTCTTAGAGTGTAGACCGAGGTACTTGAGCTAATCAGGCAATAGGCTCAATGGGATCCTACAACCCCTTTCACAGAGGCTCTAGGCTCCTTGGGTCCTGGATCGGGAGTCAATGTCCTGTCACTACGAACTTGCAAAGCTGATGTTGTCGTTGGCATTCCTGCGGGCAAAGACGAGGAATTGAGGAAAACGGATGGTGGTGGCGGCGACACTGGCTCTAGAAAATGGGCATGGCACGGTAAATGGGCCTTGGTTTGCCTTTCAAAAGGATCTTAGGACATGATGACGAGTTCATACGTGATGATAGACTAGATTCTATAGATATTTCCCTCTTTTCTCTACTAATCTCTGAGCCATACTCCTCCTTCGGGACTGTAGTTTCGACCCTGTCACACCCGCTCCCAGATCACACTGCGGATCACAACTAGTAATTCACAAAATCATACGATGGTGGAGGTCCATACTGTTTCGTGTTACTCGGAGTCGCATACTCTTCCGTCGAAGAGGTGTACAGTTCCCTGCTGGAAGTTACCAGCGTGGTTGGCACCGTAGTCGCCGTAGCATCCTGACTAGATTTCCCAGAACTCATAGGTGGCGTGTCGGTCGGAAAGACATAAGAGTGCGTCAAGACGGTGGACAAATTGTAATCAGAGGTAGTCGAGGCCGAGCTGCTTGATGTTGCTGAATATGAGGAAGAACTGCCAACATTGCCCAATTCAGAAGAAGAAGCAGATGATGAGTATGCCGAAGACGATGATGTAGATTCCCAATAAGTCGTGCTTTGCGATGCACTCTCAGTCTCATACGTCAAAGAAGGGGAGTTGGGTGGCAAAACGTAGGTTGGGGAACAGGCATCCGGTCCAGATGTTATGGGGAGATCCGTTGCATCCATTGTGCTAGACGCCGCGGAAGTTTCGTATGTACTCGTGCTCAGCAGGGTTGTAGTCTCAGTCGACGACGACTCAGTCCAAGTGGACGTGGAATCATAACCAGAGGTCCTCGTCACCAGCCCCTTCTCGGAGCTGAAAGCTTCAGAAGGCGTTGTCGAGGCTCCCGAGCCGCAACCATAGGGATGAGTGCAGGAGCTGGTCTCGTAGCTCTGCGTCGATTCCGAAAGACTTGTCGGAGAGCTGGTCCAGTATGTGCCCGAAAGGCTCGACGAACTTGTCATACTGCTCGTCGAGACTTGGCTACACGCGGAATAACACGAGGCCGCGCATTCTGTCACGGTCACGGTGACAGTGGTGTAGGCGAAGGCTCGTCTGGGAAAAGCACATCAGTATCATGGGATGACGAGAAAGGGGGGGGGCGTGGTAACGAACGAAGCTCCCAGAAGGAGAATTGAGGTAACGACAGACGAGATCATGGTCACAAGATTGTGCAAAAGAGCAACGAGAGGGAAAACTTGGCCGCTTTCTCCAGATCATGTGCTTCCACTTTCGCTCGCACGCTTATTATATACGCGACGAGGACTGCCTCTGTCAAGGATTCATCTCACCGTATGAGATGCTGAGCCGAAGTCACACAGGGTTGGTGCTACTGTCCTCAACCATCTCGGCCCGAAAACTGTGCAACTCATTCTGTTCTTCTTTGCCGCCTGTTCTTTGCTTGCCGTTCATTACCTGCAGGTTCGGTGCGCCACGGTTGGTGTGACCGTGAATGCGAACACACAATGTGCCGTGTAAGCTGGTCCCTGCACGAGAAGCCCAACTCGGAAAGTGCGATTTCACATAGGGTGCCACACCAGATAATGACCGCCCCACCTAATGACCATACATCGCGAGACATCCCTTTCGTTAACCTTCTACACAAAATAGGCTATATCTTTAATAATTTTCTACTTTTTAAATCTAGCTTTTAATTATTATAATAAGAACTAATAAATATAAAAAATATATTAATTTAGTACTATAATATATTATAAATAATATTACTATTATAATTATAAATCTTAAAACTACTATTCTATATAAAATACTTAGTAAATAATTTTAAAATTAATAATTATAAATTATAGCTAAAAAACTTTTTTATTAACTATTTAATATATAAAAAAAAGAATTTATAAGTTAAATATTATTAAAAAAATTTACTAAAAAAGCTTTTAATTAGTTTTAAATTTATAATTTTATATAATTAATTAAATTAATTAATAATTAAGATAATTTTATTAATTATAACTAGATTAATTACTTTATTAATTATTATAATAATATTAAAATAAAATTTATAGAAAATATTAAAATTACTAGGATTATTTTTTTAATAAAAAATTAATTTTATTATTTTTATTTTTTACTTAATAATTAAATTAAGTATTTATTAATTAAATTAATTTAAATTTATAACTATAATAAGATTAAGATTTATAAAACTAAAATAAAAGCTAAAAAAATTATTAAAATTACTTTATTTAATAAAATAATATATTTAAAATTAAGTTTTTATAAATAAGTTATAATAATAAAATATATTAGTATTTTAAGCTATTAGATTAAGCTTTTAATAATATTAATAAGTTTTAATTTTTAAAAATAATAGTTTAATAATAATATACTTAATTAAGTATTTAATTATAGTCTTATAAACTAGATTAATAGTAAATAATATATAAAATAGTTTAAAAAGGTTTTTTTACTAGAAATAATACTTTATAATACTTCTTTTTAATATATTTTAATCTTTAATAACTTAAAAGTATATATTATAATTAATTTTATATATATAGCTTAAATTAATAAAATATAGTTTTTATACTTTTTAAAATATAGTATATATTTTATATAACTACTTAATATAAGTATATATAGCTTTTTAAAGGTTTATTTTTATTAAAATATTATAAGCTTTATAGATTTTTTTATAATAATACTTATTTAAAAAAGATACTTTATTAAAGTTTATTATAATACTTTTATATAAGTATTTTTATTAAAAAATATTAAAAAAGTATTTTATAGTATAAGTATTTATCTAATAAATATTAAAAAAGTTTTTAATTATATTATTAAAATAGTAAGTTTTTTAATTTTAAATAAACTAATTATTAAACTTTTAATATTAATAAAGCTATTTATATAAAAAAATATATATTTTTATATACTTTATAATAATTAAGAAATTAAATTATAATTTTAAATATTAAAAAAAGACTTTAATAGTATTAATTATAGTTTTAAGATTTTAATTATAAAAACTAGTAAAAAAATTAATTATAAAAATACTATTATTATTATTTAATAGAATTAAATATTATATTTTAAAAAATTATTAATTTTAAAATAAACTACTAATTATAAAAAAATTTAAATTAATTTTAATAAAGCCTTTATATAATTCTTAAAGATTATAAAAGTTAAAAATAAAATAAATAAAGTAACTTAATATTATAAAGCTTATTATAGCTTTTATCTTATAGAAAAAGTATTAAAAATTATATAAATAGATTACGAGTTAATATACTATAAGTTCTAGTTATAGTTATTTAATTTAAAGTATTTTTTATAGAGATATTTAATTACGAAGTTGGCGTATCGCGTTGTTGTAGGTGGCCTTATTTGTGGTCATTATGTGGGGCGGTTATTATGTGGTGCGGCACCCTAGCTCCCAAGTCACCACTTTTTGTTTACACAGTAGTATGAGCCTGTTTCCGCGGACTATGAGGACCATCATTGTGAGGCATATGACGATTTCGCAGTTTAATCGTCTCCCAACTATCGTGATTGCAAAGTTGTTCGCTATTTCTACTCAATGGGGCAAAAACGCTTTCCAGATGTCTGCTTTGTTGGGGATGCGCTGCAGCCTATAAACTCTACAATAGCTAAAGACACGGCAGGTAAAGGCAGGAAAAGTCAGATGAAGGCCGGTATAGGTACATTAATTAAAGAGGGAAAGGCAGGAAAAGCCAGAAAAAGGTAGGAAATTTCAGGTAAAGTCACGGTAGCTGAAGGCAGGCACGGCCCCCAAAGGCAGGTACGGGTAGCCAAAGACGCCGCTTAAAAGCCTCGAGCCGCTGCCAACAGCCTTCCTACAGCTGTTTATTGCCTCGTTCCATGTCCCAAACTCAACATGCCCTCCGATACACGACTCATCATGCGATTGTTTGTTTGAGAGGCTCGAGAAGCTCAAAAGTCAGGATAGTAAAGCACACCAGCCTACATCAACTCTTCTTCCATTACATGATGCTCAAACAGCACCATGAGTTAAAGACCACCTATGCCCGCGAACAATTGGTGGTATCAATCGGCTTTCAGGTATACATATGTCTCGATCAAAAGTTGAATTACTTATTGATGCTTTTATAAGACGAGAGCTGAATCGTCTACTACGGACTTTGGGTCTATCGATCCATCGAACTGCAGGAGATAGCCGTCGTTTGTTAAGGCTCGCCATGGGTGTTACGCATATAGCCGTCTAATTGGGATCGTCGCGACGTGAAATGCAGATTGTCGCACAGGCTGGGCGTGGCGCATGTTAGGCTCTGCCGAGATCAGAATCCCAAGTTCGGATGAGTCAATCAGGCATCGCAGTGGGCAAAAGATACAAAAGGGGGAAGACCAGTTTGTAATACCGAATACACACCGCTGTTCTCATCCTTGCATTGAGTTGTTCCAAGTCTAGGGTTTGCAATGCCCGCGCATTTTCCGTCATTCATGCCTCAGACGAGTAGCGTCACGCAGCGGCAATTGTTATCACGCAACAGCCATGGTCGTCACACAACAGCAATAGTTATCACGCCACGGCGAGGGTTGTTATACAACAGCAATGAATGTCACGCAACAGCAATGAATGTCACGCAACAGTCATGGTTGTCACGCAAGAGCAATGCTCGTCACACAAGAGCAAGGCTTGTCGCACCAGGCCACGCGCTCTGACAACACTTCTGCCGAAACCACATCAGGATGATATTCGACCAAGGCCAGGATGAACCAAGCATTGCGCCCAGAGTTATCGTAGTACCGCTCGTCGGCATCAGAGGTCTCGTCTATTTCCTTCCTCAGCACCTTCAATGCCTTGTCAAGGTTTTTCTTCCACGCGAACATTTTCTTCCCTGCTGTAGGGGTAAGCTTCTTAGTAATTGTATAGTCTATCACTTTCTTTGTAGTGCTAAGAAATACTCATCGTCTCAGATCGACGCCTTGAGGATTTTGAAGGCATCGTCTCGTCCGCCTTTGAACCGTGTTTCAGCTGTCTTCCAGTTGATCACCTTCCAGATATTCTCCACGTATGCCGCCTTGCCATTCAGATACTAGGCCCGCACATTGTCAGTCTCCTTTCTCACACGAAGCACAATCCAGCTAGCTCTTACCTGCAGATAATAGGCATGCTCCCACATGTCCACACCCAGGATGGGCACTTCGCCACCGACAACCGGATCTTGATCCTTGGTCGTCACGATCCTCAGTCCCTGCCCTTCCTTAACCAACCAACCCCATCCGCTGCCTTGAATACCTAGCACTGCCTTGTTGAAGGCCGCTTTGAACTCTTCGAATCCACCCCACGTGCTCTCCAAAGCAGCGACCAGAGTTGGCGCGCTGGTTCGCGGATCGGCAGCTTCGGGAGTGGAGGCGGGGGCGAGGTTCTCCCAGAAAAGGGAGTGGTTGATGTGGCCGCCGCCGTTGAACTTGATGGCACTCTGCAGCGCGATTTGTGTGGTGACGTCGCTGGTGGAAGTGAGCGTCTTGAGCGCGGTGTTGAGGTTGGTCACGTAGGTCTGGTGGTGCTTGCCGTGGTGGAGCTGCATGATTTGAGATGAGATGCTTGGCTCCAATGCCTGATCGTATCGTCAGTCACAGCGTGTTCATGGCGTAGTGAGGCACAAACATCGTAGGCGTATGGCAACGCAGGGAGGCTATAGACGGCGGCAGACATGGTTGAAAGGGTTCGGCTCGGTGGATGCTAAAGGCTGCGTTCAACTTTTGGCTTGAGATGGGACACCGGGGGCACAGATCATGAGGTGCAAGAAAGAAGAGCAACGATAGAATGGCACTGGGTCTGCGCAGCCTCCTCTTTCTGTCACGCGCGCGATGGAGCTCGCAGAATTGTTTGGAAAGGTACGTACATAAAGACGTCACTGATCATTAGAGGCCTGTCCATCACGGTTCCCTAAATCGCTGAGCTGTCTATTCGCGAGCATTTCCGCTCAAACCTGCTCACCCCTGATTGCCTTTTCTGGACGCAGCGCAGGGGGATGCGGCGATTTGATTGGCTTGTTTTCCTTGGCTCAAGTACCCTGAGGGGTCCCATGTTTGAGGACCTGGATGGCTCCTTTGCTCCATCACACACCATCGAGTCTGAGCATGTTTGAGCAGAACGAACAAAAAGATAGGCAGCTTAGTCAAGAGACCAGCCGGAGATGGCAGTACATGTCTTTGGAAATCTAGCACCAGCCATGAGCTTGGAAAAACTTCTGAGATGCACTTTTCGCCTTTAGGATTACCTGCAGCAAAACCACCCGCCTGACGAATATATCCCAAGTCATCATGTGCGGCAACGACAACACAAACAAACCCCGAGGCGGAGCCCTGGCTGCTCTTTTTCCTTCATCAACCAACTCCGATGCCTCTCTCCAAGGCGAACTCACGTTTCATACGCCCGGTCACCCGAGCAGTCTGCAAGCAACCCATGCGAGACTCAGGCCCAGCAGATTGCACGACACATTCAGCATGGACAACATGAACGTCGTCATTCAGTATGTTGTTTCCGCGCATACGCACAGAAGGAGTCCCATATCGCTGACTTTGTGAATGGCAATAGTTTCAGCGGAGATTTAACACAGAAGGTCGACGACTGCGGATCATTTCATCAGTTTTCGCTTGGCAATCACTCATTACCGTCCGAGTACGCAGATGTCATGCTCGGGAACCCTCTGTCCCTAGAAGTCGGTGGTGAAGGCATAATAGGCAGACGAGTTTCTGTGCATGCTCGGCACATATCTAGTGGACAGGAGTGTGTTGTTGCTGAAGGCATCATCGGCTTCAACTTTGCTGGCCCCGCCTCTTCATTGTGATACCAGCAAACGACGTCTCTCTTTACTATTTTCTAGTCGCGCTGTCTTTGATACTGGAACTGCCGTGATCTATAGAGGCAAGCAAGGGTTGGCGCACAAGGCGTTAGGGGGCAATTGGGCACGAGTGATCGCAGGTAAGGTGAACTAGCGCAAATAACGAGGATGCTTATGATACTCTTCTAGCTGTATGCGACTAACACCTGCTATATAATTCTATTCAGCTAAGTATCTACTAGTATTAAGGCTGCTCTTGTCATACCTCTTTGCTCTCTTGTTGAAAGCCTCCCTCCGTCGTAGTGCTGCGCCTGATAAGTCTACAGAAGCTCTACAGCAGTCTACTCCGTACTGATGCAACAATTCGACACACTAATGGGTCTTCACCCAGCGGGGTCTGGCAGTCCGCCCAGCGGGCACTGCGGGGTTGGGTAGTCCACTCGCTAATAGCACGTATTACATATGTAATGTTGGTCGAACTGACTAAGCATAGAAAATGCAGACCCCAGCATCGCTCCGGCTCACCAATCACGTTTCGTCCAGATGCTCCCCTCCCTTCCCTATTCAGCCTAGCGTCCACCTTTCGCCCACAGAATTCAATTGACGAAGCCCTAGCGAGAGGACGGGGAGAAAAAAAAGGTCATCTCGCGATAGGCCGACTTCGTTTCCTTTCCCCAGCAAGCCCAATCGCCCTTCATCACTTTGCCGAAACGTCGCCTGATCCCCGCCCGCCGTTCGAGTCGTGAAGGACTACAGCTACTCATCTACGGAGTAAACGACAACCCGTCTTTTCCAAAAACCACCCACCATGTCTTACCAGAAGAACGACAAGGATCACGGCGAGGCTCCCGTACGTCGCTGCACCCCATCCTTTGCGCCTCGCCGAGTCGTCTTGAGCACTCCTCAGTCACGCGAGCACCATCATGTTCGCAAGCTAACTCTCGTGTCTCGCCTCGATAGAAAGCCCACAAGATCCGCATCACCCTCACCTCGCGCAAGGTCCAGGTCCTCGAGAAGGTCTGCAGCGAAATCATCGAGCGTGCCAAGACCAAGGACCTCCGTGTCAAGGGCCCCGTCCGCTTGCCTACGCAGACCCTCAAGATCACCACCCGCAAGACCCCTTGCGGTGAGGGTTCCAAGACCTGGGATTGCTACGAGATGCGCATCCACAAGCGTCTCATCGAGTATGTTCATGCTCCATGGACTTTGATTCGGGTCCGGATTGATATGTTCTCCTGCTAACGCGCGTCTCCTAGTCTTCACGCCCCGACTGAGGTCGTCAAGCAGATCATTGTCAACATCGATGCCGGTGTCGAGGTCGAGGTCACCATCGCTGCTTAAAAGCGGTTGGTTCACGTGGACGTTCTATGGAGGGCACCGGTCTCAAATAGTCAATGTTATTGAGTTTGGTGTGATCAGCGCTTTCAGAATAATTTGGTTCCTTGTGATTGTTGTGATATCTGCCTATGTAGAACAAACCTGGGCCTTGGTCTCGAAGGGTGAGATTTGAAAGGATTGTGAACTTTACAATATAAATCGAACAGTGGTGTAAGGCTGCAAGTCGAGTAGAGCCGATACTTTCGATCGCACCGCCTTCTCTTCTCAGCTTGAGATTCATCTACGCCTCTAACTATCCAAAGCCTCATTCTTACATGAACCCGCCACCAACGCCGTTGAAATGCCTGTTTATCGAGCCCACACGTACACTCCGTTCATAAGTGATATGCCGAGATTCCATCTCCTCAACCTGTAGCAGACCAGCCTCAAAAGTCCCAGCGCGTACACTCTCTCAGGGGTGGTAGCGCTGGCATAATCCCGTCGGCAAATGACCCCGTCTGCTCAAACACAGTCCACTGCTTTCTTGACGTTTCATCGTACTCATCCAGCCGCAGCTCCGTGTCCTTATAGTACGTGGGCGCTCCACCAGGGAACCAGATGCGAGTCCATGTTCCGTCGAAGCCTCTGATGCCAGCCTTCCCGTCTCTGTACGATACAGCTTTACCTTTAAAGGTTGACAAGCTTCCGTCCATGTTCTTTGACGTGTATGTGTCTGTAGGAGGATGTTGCTTTGCGCATTCTGGAGGATAGGGGCTTCCTCCGGCAGTCGGTGCCGGCCTCGATGTTGAAGCCTGCGGTTGGGCATCCGAGGCGAAGGGGTTCAACTTGGCGGGCGCTGCAGGCTGCCCAAAAGGTGCCGGTGTATTGGTGCCGAACGCTCCGTCTGACTGCCTAGGCATTGCTTGGGCGAAAGGGTTGTTACTTCCCTGATTCCCAGGTTGCGTTGTCGCGGAGAAGGGGTTTGGCTTGGCTATCTGACCGAAGCCGCTGATGGGCTGTGCTGCTTGGGCAAAAGGATTTGACTGGACATTTTTCGGCTCGTTATCAGTGGAACCAAAAGGATTGGGAGTCGGTGCTTGATGCTCGTTGACAGCTCCAAATGGACTTGGTGCGGGAGCATTGCCATTCGACGAGGCGAAAGGGTTTGCCGCACTAGTGTTATTCGTCGTAGCAAATGGATTCGGCTTCTGTCCCAGTTGGCTGGGCTGCCCGATTGCATTTCCTCCCAGAGCCGGAGCCCCAAAAGGATTCGGCTTGGCCCCTAACGTGGACGGCTGGCCAAAGGCTGAATTGACTCCTTGAGACGGTTGCCCAAACGGTGTTGATGACGGTTGCCCAAAGCCCGCCGATGGTTGAGAAGGCTGACCAAAACTCGAGGCCGGTTGGGAGATTTGACCAAACGCGGGCGTCCCGAAAGGATTGGGCCTCTGACCGAGTACTGAGGGTTGACCAAACGCTCCGCTTTGGGGAGTCATGCCTCCAAACGGCGTAGGCGTTGCTCTTGGGGATCCAAAGGGGTTATCTTGAGAGGTCGCTTGAAGGGTCCGTTTCCCTACTAGAAACTCTCCAAATGGAGCCCCTTGTGTAGCTTCCCGACAAATGTCTATACGATTGGGGTGTTTGTGCTCGCTTTCGACAATGAATCTCGCAGCTTCCTGGACGTTGCGTAGGGTGTTTTGCATCTGTTGCTGGGCGTTGCGATAAAGTTCCTGAGCTTGATTCAACTAGCAAGACCTCAGCTTCCACCTTCCTTCAGCATTGTGCTGTCAAGAATGGCCGACCACTTACCGCTTCTTGCTCGTTCCCAGACGCTTTTCCCGTCATGTAGTGAAGTCGCATCTCTTCGAAGCTCTGCTCGCGCGGGTATCCTCCAAAGAGCTGCTCGGGGGCATCGCGACTCGGCGCATAAGCGGAAAGAATCCATTGTGGCGCGTCGGTCGTAAGGTCTTTCTCTATCGTTTCTGTAGAGATGTTGTATCTTGCTACGTCACGGTCAGCGTCATTCACCTTCAACGGAATGGATGACGGTCAATACTGACACAAGGCATCCTCGAAGGATCCCCCTCCCCCACCTCCAGATAGCACCCCAAAGCGATTCTGAGATTGGTTGCGATTGCCTCCTACGGCAGGATGTTCGAAGCGACAGCTGTCTATGACCTCGTCAGCCTTCATCTTCGGGTGCACAAGATGATGCACAGGACTAGAAGCAAGAGATCCAGGTGGGTCGTAGTCTTCATAAAAACAGGACAATCCCCCGTACAGAGTGGCGGGTGGGAACAGACATACTGCCAAATTTGCAATTCCCTTGTTGGAAGAATTTACATATCGTCATGATAGGCACCTGCGGCTCGCGCGAGGAGCCCTGGGTTGTATGTCGTAGCCGGCTATATCGTCATCTCGAAGGAGGCGAAAGACCTTTCCACGGAAGGCAGTCGTGGGAATGATGAACTGACGCGCCAATGGCGGGCGCGGATTTGCTGCAGCGGCGTCTTGTAAGCTCTGAAAGAAGACGTCCTATCTGCAGTGAGTCTGTTGAGCATTACCTAATAGGCCTACAGTAAGTACTTGTACTCCGTAAGGAGTCCTTCAGACAGGGAAGTGATTAGCACAGGCACCAGGTGATTGTTGGTTCACTTTTACATCGGTAGTGCCTACCTATTAGCTGCGAAGTCACGTGTCGTACTGCCTCTAATGAACCCCAAGCCTTTTTACCGTCTCTGCGATCTCTGCTGTTACATGGATCATTTGCAAGATGGAGTGAATAACTGGGATACTTCCATTATTCATCACTGATTCGCTTGGTTGATGAATATGGTTATTTTTCAATGACTTTAACATTGCAAACGCGTACATTCACCGCCGGCAACTTTGCTCCTTCAGACGAACCCATTGAATATCCCAACGCCCGACTCCATAAAACTCAGCATCGAAACCGCCCGCCAGATAAGAATGTGATCATGCATGGCACGCACCTCCTCCTCACTCAAAGCTCTTCATGCCTTCTGAACTCGACCATGGGTCCGTTCTTGGCACTAGTGAAAGTATCCGTCAGCTGAAACTCCGTCTCACGATGTCGTCCCCATTCGAGGTCTGGGCGTCCCTCGCCAGGATCGACTACGCCGACGGCTCTTCTCAAGTCATAGAGGTACATTGTGCGGGCGAGGGTCGTCGTCATTTCTGCATATGCCAAAGCCTTGCCAATGCAGCCACGGGGTCCGATGCTGAAGGGGCAGAAAGCGCTCTGAGCCAACGCCACGTCATCCTCGGTCGTGGCCTGCCGCGTCACCGGATTCATCTCGCCGTTGATCCATCGCTCAGGAGCATAGGTAAAGGGCATGGGGAAGTAATTTTCGTTATGGTGGATGGTGTAGTGAGATGTGCCCACGACAGTGCCCTCCGGCACCGTCTCGCCGTCGACTGTTATACCGCCTGTAAGCACCTCGCGGGGTAGAATGCCGCCAACCGATGGAGAGAGACGCATGGCTTCGTCGATGCAAGCACGAAGGTATGTACAGCTTCCTAGAGCCGGGCCGTGTATGATGTCCTCTACATTGCTGAACTTGTTGCGAATCTCCTCGGTAGCTCTTTGGAGAGCATGCTGGTTGCGGACGAGATAGAACAGTGTAGCTGCCATGGCCGTGGACGTGGTATCGGAACCAGCAATGATCCTAATTAGATCCACGCCGTTAATTGACAACCCAAAAGGTGTAAGACCCGTCGGTGCTCTGACTTACAGTAAGTTGGACTCGCCCCAAAGCTCGGGGGTGGTAAATCCCTGGCCAGTCTCGGGATCACGAGCTTTGAGGAGGTAATAGAAAAAGTCGCGTCGATCCGTCTCCTCACCCAGCTTCGTGCGCTCGGTAAGCTGGCTTTTGCTGTACGTCATGTACCGGGCCCGACCTGCGGCCAACTTGGGGAACAGCAGTTTGTCGAATTTGAGCTTGTCAACTATGGGCATTGTCCCACACTACAGTACAGTAAGTAAGAACTCTGTGATGATCATCTCGTTGAATAACTCACAATAAGATGCCTCGTGGTGGCCGCCTCGACCAACTCCAAGGCAAATCGGTTGTCAGGCCTCTCCAACATATGGAATGCCTTCCCAAAACTTAGGTCTCCCAGGATATCCATGGCCAGGTAATTACACCAGTCGCTCATATTGCGCGGCTTGGACCAGCCCTTTGCATCGGCACCGCCATCACTGATACCAATCTGCTCGCAAAAAGTGCGCACGTTGCCAAGGATATAGCGTTGCATCTCTCTCATGGCACTTTCGGAAAAGGCATGGGACAAGACCCGACGCTTGCGGGCATGCACCTCCTTGTCACGGGTGTTGTGAGTGTTGGCAGCCGGATGGACAAAGGCGTTGTAGAACTCGGCTTTGCGCACGTTGGAGCGAAATCCATAGATCTCCTTGAGGGCTTGGCTGGAGTTGAAGGAGACAGAATTGGGCCCGAAGCGTACAATCTTGCCTGCAGAAGGTGAACAAGCATGGTCAGCACGTTGCTAGTTGTCCTCGACTGTCCCACGTCACAATACACCTGAGCGAGGCAGGGGATTGAATGGGTTCAGAACCGACCATATTTCTGATGCATTCGCCAGAATTCAAGATGGCGATCGCCCTTATAGGCGTGGTACAATTGGTACGCATCCGTCACCTTGGCCAGCAAAGGTCCAGGATACTTGGCCAGCGGGTGGAAGGCAATTCGATAGACCACAAGGCCAAGGGTCTTTCAGGCATGTCGCGAATCAGCACTCAATAGCCCAAGTTGGCGTAATGATGGACAAACAGCATCGACATAGGCCCATCACAGAGGGAAGCAACTCACATAGACGAGGCCGGCAGCTAGGAAAAGCGCCGGGTATACCCACGCAGAACCCCAAGACCATTCCATCTCGACGCAAACTACTCTTGTACCAGCGGCGACGTGAAAATCTCGTAAGATACTTTGAGGCTATGGAGCACGAGAGAGAAGAAGCAGACCAATGTCAGGTTTACGGCAGGCAAAAACCTGGGCGGCCGAAATCACTTTATGCCCACACACACCCTCGAATGCTGGGGCTTGTCCTCGTGCCTCAAGCAGGGAGCTACACGTACGAGACGCTCCACTTGATCCATGACTTACCGCTGAAACTGGACATCCGTTTACAGAGCAGGGCTGGGAAGGGGGACGAAAGGCAATAGTCATTCCCCAAACTTGACTAGAGAAGGACTACGGGCAGAATGTGGCGCTCGAGACGACGTGCGATTAGCTGGATTAGCACGGCTTCCCACGGCACATTTGTCTTATCGATTACGCTCCCCCCATGACGCACCAACCCATAGCGAACGACGGCTAATTGCGGCGCCCTCCTACCCTGAGCCATGTCCAATACGGTATACCTGGCCGTGCTACCCGCAAAGCCCTCGTCGACCTTGCATGCATCTCGAGCCCAGACTGCCGGTGATGTGTCATATCTCGAAGCTGAGCAATAGAGTCGCTTTTTCGAATTCTGCTGCGACTCCAGAGATAGCGCACGTTTCATTTCGTGATGCAACAAGGTTCCGATGCATCCGGAGCGGAGGGGAACACAGGCCTGCCAGGAATCAAAAGCACGGCCTCGTCTCGTTGATACGGGCACTCCTGAGCGATAGTATCGCAATGGGCAATGGCCATTGCGGACTGGAGCCACCGTATGGTATTTGTCCTGTTTCGGCGGAAATTCCTTGGTTTTTACTCATGAGACGCATCACGAGATCAGAAAAGAAGCTTAAGCCGTCAAGGGAGCAATTCCGCTCCCGCTTCCGCTGCTCGGGCCCAAGTGGATCCCTCGCTACTTGCATGTACGATCCACCCCGGGCCCGAGCATCCGTCTCCCGCCTCGATCCCATCTTGTACTTGTGATTGCTCTACAAGGCGGCGCGGTCCAGTGTCCTTCCAATCCGAAATGATCCGGGTCAGTGAGCCTCAGCTATCAATGAAGGCATGTTGACTAGTCTTCCGTGATTCATCAGTCACTCAAGTAATGGCTCCCTTAGGCCGCCCAACACGAGACGAATGTATTCGAGGTCACATCATCGCAGCCGCCGCAAACCTCCTGCTCCTACTCCTCCTCGTCTAATTGTAGTATCTCGGCTCGTCAAATACATGATACCTATGTCCCCGAACCCCTTCTCCCCTGAACAGAGCTGGGAATCTCCAGCCCTGGGGTACATCCGACTCCTCCACACGGCGGTTGCGTACCTCAGCCGGCACCAAGTCCAATTGATTCACTTCCGCCGTGGACTTTGGAATCACAAACTTCGCCACCTGTAACTCCGTGTCTGTAATGGTGTGTCTGCTGACACGAGCGTAGCCAACGCGCTTGAGGCCCTTAAACAGGATGTACTCGCACCATCGGTCCCAATCCGTGGGGTCGACGTCGTGCATGCCCGACTTCTGGCTCACGTACGTGTTGTAATTGCCTTCCAACGGCTTCGTCACCAAATAACTGAGCAGAACGGACGGTCGAGGTGTTGAACCCATGAGCTCGGCAAGATATTCGGATTGGAGTCGTCGATCTTCAGGGTCCTCCTCCTGCCCAGAATGGAAGACAAAGACGTCGACCAGCTCACCGTACACATCCAAGGTGGCATGTATAGCCGGCGCCAGTTCACCGACAGGGCTGGGGAGGAGATGGTGCTTTGACTCCACGATGGGAAACTTGGACAAGAGAGCCGCGCCCCAGGTGTGCTTGTCAGGGCCTGGGCCGTAGTCGACGTACATGCCCAGGTCCTCGGCAAGGAACTGAGTCGTGTCACGGTTGCCCATGATGATGCGCTGCAGATCTGATTCCAGAAGTCCGACCACGTCCAGCTCCAGCTCCTTGATGAGATCGCGCATACGATACTCTGACGACCACATGTCGTTATCTAGGGAGAAGTGAATGGTCCAGATACCAGCTGTAAGAACACGGTCTTCGGGGTGATATGGTTTATAGTCGTTGGACGGGAAGCGCATAAAGGCGGCGCAGAGAAAGAGGATGTTGATGATGACGGTGGAAGCACCAAAGTACTTCTTGTGTTGCGAGGATGACGAACGATGATCTTGCTGTCTTTGCGGTTGACACAACTGAATATCGTAAACGCCAGCTCCAAGAAGCGCCATCATGGTCATCATGATCCAATCTGTACGCTCCCGAACCAGGAAGCCACCTGGGACAAACGCATATGCGACGACCCAGACATGGAACAGGACCAGAAACACGTAAATGAAGAAGCCGAATCCGAAGGTGACGGCAAGGCTATTCTTCCGGCATGCGTTAGAAATCAGCGGTACAGCAGCTGCCATCAAGTACGTCCCTACAGCAAGGCCGCCGTAAAACCCAAACCAATGACTGAAAAATGTGACAACCATGGCGCCAGCGGTACCAACGGCATAGGCTGGCCAGCTTGCTGCCAGAGCGGGCCTATTGACTCCAGCAAATACGCCTGCCGACATGGCCACGATGGTAATCCAGCCGTGCGTCGAGAAGTAAGGGCCGCGTATGGGGAATCCTTCCCATACCCACAAAATCATGGTGCTTGTATCAGAAAGTAGAGAGTGAAGGCCAAAGAATAGCCCACCAATGCCGCACGCTGCAAGAAGAGGGGAGCCTCTGCCTCCCAGGTTTGACGAGCCACTGGTCAAGGGCGCCTGGCGACTGAAGCGAATCGTGGCCAATACAGCCAAAAAGAGACCGGTGCCGTTCCATCCTCCATTCTCAGCGTGCATAATAGGCCAGATGGGGTTATTCGTTTGTCCAGCAAATTTTGCTGTGGCCGAGAGGATGAGACCAAGCAGCAAGCCGAGAAGCTTAGATTCAAACCGTGCCTCATGTACAACTTCCGCGTGCAACGTAGCTACCCACCCAAGCGTTGACAGACCAACACCAGCGCCGACCGTGAATAGACGATGGACTGGGTTGAGAACAAGGTAGGCTGCCACTCCTGAAAGTGAAAGCAGATGAATGAGGCGTTGATTGTTCACAGCAAAAGACCGCAGTGAGCCAATGCCGAGCACCGCGGGCGAAACCGAAACTGCGACGAATGCTTCGTATCCAGAAATGCCCATGTGCCACAAAGGAAAATCTGTTACCGAGTGTGAATAAAGAACAAAAGATTGAGCTAAAGGGAAGCCAAAACTTACACCAAACGCAGAGTCCCAGACTGGTCAGCATGGACCAGAAAATGAACTGCACCATACGTCAGAATATGCATCTTCTACTCGGCAGTCATCACCCTAAATCACTCACACCGTGGTAGACATTGGCCGCTGTATCCAATGCCTCGGACCAAGTAAATCGCAAAGAGAGGAAACCGCCAGTCGCTTGCTCCTTTCTATCGTGGCTTGTCAACAGGCCGAAAATCGCACGCCAGACTTGTTGGAGACTTACTCTTTCTCCATGACTGCAGATGAGACAGAAGATCTGTTCTCACTATCGAATTATCAGAATTTGATTCAATTAGACAAGTATATTGAATCTGACTATACATCATGTCATCATCATTTCGGAAGCCATTGCACGTACCCCTTACTTAATCCCTTGACGTCCTTGATCGATACTTCGAAAGTCTCGAAATCCAGAGCCGTCACGGCATCAAACGCTACATCGAATATGATCAACGCCCATTCGAAAAAGGCGTAAATTGTATATGCTGAGAGGAGTCTGGTCAGCCAGGCAAGGCAAGTCACAAACAAATCATGCTCAAGAGACGTACCACCAGCAACGCGATGCACTTTGTGCTGAATGAAGAAGTAAATCAATGGCACAAGAGTCCCGAAAAAGGAGCCTGCAAGATACTTGCGATATTTGATTGCTTTCGGATTAGGGGGGCTAAGAGCGATACAGCCCAATGTCCATGGTAGAGTTGCGACAATATACGATATCATTAGAATGTCGTGCCAGTCATGGTCGTCGGTCGAGGTAATGTAAGTCCATCCACCGCAGGTCAACGTTCGCAGAATCCCCATCGCAGCAATGAAGCCTGGAAGACTTGTTCCCGGCTTTCGAGACAGGAGGTAGAACAATCCGACAAGGGCGAACCGTGGGCCTGTTTAGAATTGGTTAGCGGGGGTCAGGCGCAATGCTCTCATGTACTCTCAGGTAGCCATACCAGAAGTTATTGCAATGAAGATCATGAAGAATGACCTCTCGGGATATCTGTCGCCAATTGTGGCCGAGACGGACGGAAACCATTCGTCGGGGTAACCATAGAACTCATTCTGCACAATCTTGCGGTAGTGCAGGGCGACGCCGACGATCAACGCACTCAAGAAGGCCGCTAAGACACATATTAAAGAAGTGTTCTCCGAATCGAGGGCTGGAAGAGAGATTCTTACCATAGGCGACAGCTGTATGCGCCCAGCTCACCCATTGTCCGCCAAAGCTGAGAACGACACCTCCATCCTTGTCCTTGTACTTCGGTGCCATGCCGACAAAGCCACAGAAAAGGAACGACTGAACAAACAGAAGCTTTCACAGCACCATCGGTGAGACCTTGGGAGGAAGCGGAAAGACCGTTGAGGTGGAATTCGAACAGCACTCTCCTGGGAAGAGTTGAAAATCTTGACCAGCAGAGCCGCGGGAGCTCTCGCGATATTATGGTAAGTATGGAGTATGCGTGTCAGACTACGAGTTTAAATGGGGCCGGCCGTGCCGCTGCAAACAATGAGCGACTGGCCCCTTAAGCTTTAGGATAGCTGTGGCTGGTCCCTGCACTAGCGGCTGTGCTCAATGCTCAGTAATGATCCGTACTGTAATTGGTGCAGGGCGAATGATCATATTGGCAAGGCCGAGGCCGACTAGACTTGTTCTTCTACTAGAAATTGCGTGGACTTGGGCCCCTATATGGTACACAATACCTACCTATCCCATTCAATGGTAAAGCCCCACCAAAATTTCAACAGCCTCACTCTTAAAAACTTCAGCGCTTCGAGGCGAATACAACAGTTCTTACCTCCCGGCATCCCCTTTCTTGAACGCCAGAAAAAGAAGTACACTCATGGCCGGCGTTGCAGAAAAAGCGAGATTCTATCTCGAGCGTGCCGTGCCCCAGCTACGTGAATGGGAAGAGAAGGAAATATTCACAAAGGTAGGCCGGGCGAATCCTGGGAGCTGTGAGAACACCGGAATGGACCGCTGATGCTAGGGGTCAACAGGAAGAAATACGCACAATTGTTCAGAAGCGCAGCGACTACGAGCACAAACTTCTGTCTCCCGGGAATTCGCCGTCCGAATGGTCCTCATACGCCAAATGGGAGCAATCGCTGGAGAGACTCCGCAGCAAACGCTGTCAACGACTCAAAATCCGTCACCTGAATTCTGCTCACGCAGGACAAGGGCGCGTACTTTCCATTTTCGACCGAGCCGTTAATCGACATCCCGGCAGCGCCGAACTCTGGCACGAGTATCTGGCCTACATCACAAGCATCAAGGCTGCCAAGCGATGGCGCAAGACCATGACGAACGCACTTCGCATGAGGCCAGGAGACGCGAGTCTTTGGGTCAAAGCAGGGCGTCGGTCGGCACGAAATGGAGACATGGCGTCTGCGAGAGCTTTCTTCATGAGAGGATGCAGGTTCTGCACCAAGGATTGCAGCCTGTGGGTCGAATATGCTCGATGCGAAATGGAATGGCTCAGAAAAGTTGAGGGTCGGAAGGAAACATCCGGTCGTGACGTCCTACGAGCCGACAGGCTGGACGATGGGGATGAGCTGCGAATTGACGACAGCGATGCGGAAGAAGATGATGACCAAGGGGATGGCCTCCTTTTGCCAGAGCCATCAGAGGAGCAGGCCCAAGTGCTTGACCAACGAGACACTCGGAGTCTCAAAGGCAACCTGGCGGTAGATGGTGCAATACCGATGGCCATTTTCGACATATCAACGAAGCAGCCCTTCTTTACGCCCGACGTCGCTGAATCGTTCTTTCTCATGTTCGCATCCTTCCGTGACCTTGCTATCCAGCCAAGGGTCTCTCAACACGTGTTGGACACGCTGACCGAACAATATCCGAATCACCCATCGACCTGCAATTGCTATACTCTGCAGCCCATCGCGGGTTTGAGCACGGATGCGGCCGACTTTGCTCGCAATCTGATGACTGTTCTCGGTCGTCTGGGAACAAATTGGGAAACGACCACGGACACGACCGCTCTCGGGCGCAAGACGTCTTCCTGGATCGACACATATCTCTCGCAAGAAATGCTTGACCAGGCCATCCGAACCGTATTAGAACAGACGAAGAGCAAACTAGATTTATCATGATACGTAGGAATTCGAACTCACAATGAAATTCGTTTCGAACTCAGGTTCTTGCATGTTTCGTTTATTTGACCTTGCATCAAAACATCTCTTCCTCGACAACCAAACGTACAATGCACTTGTAGGGTAGCACCATTGAATCCCTTCGCTTCCATCTGCCCCACCACGATGAGCAGGGATCGATGCTGCTGGTTGTCTCCCGAAGTATTAACTGGCACTACTAGTTGACTAGCAATGTTGGGAGCGATCACTCATATGACGGCAAGGATGAGTTACAGCTCGAAATACTTCATCAATCGATTGGTGGCATAGGCATGCGTGCACGTCACTGATCATTCAAAAGATAAATGTTTTGTCGAACGTGAAAAGTCGCGAGGAAGCTCAAAAGGTGTCGCCTAGCGCAAGGGGTGAGTGAGTGTTCTAGTCTGGGGTCTCGGATCCAGAGCATGGAACCGAAGGACAAACTCCGTGACCACAAAACAATCGATCATAAATACCTCCCATATTCCAAACTCTACGATTGTGATCAAGTTACCTAAAACCAAAGACGCCGACAGACAAGCGCGGCGAGCCGTAGCAATATACACTTATGCACGAGCATGTCATTAAAGAACCACATAAATGTGAAGGCGCGGCGGCGAGGGGAGGAGGGGAGCTCTTCTCAGCCACCGATAAATTGGCTTTTCCGTAACTTCGACACAGTCGGTCCATCCTCCTCAGAAGTAACGACGGGTTGGTTGTACTAGTAGTGAGTAAAATAGCATTCAAGACAAAACCTGGCAAAGAAACGAGCGAACCTGTCTGCCAAAGCATTAAGCGTGTCACTTTGCTTGGGCTGCAAAGATGGCTGCTGACAGGACCAAGCTTCTATCCATGTCCCCAGT
Source organism: Torrubiellomyces zombiae (assembly GCA_018831705.1). NCBI lineage: Eukaryota > Fungi > Ascomycota > Sordariomycetes > Hypocreales > Ophiocordycipitaceae > Torrubiellomyces > Torrubiellomyces zombiae. The sequence continues at coordinate 34,359 of JADHZA010000016.1, read as the reverse complement.
CCAGATGTGGCGCTGTTTCACAGACGGCGACGGGGCACACGTACTTGTAGATACTGATCGACCTAGAGACCAGCGATGACGGACATGACTTCCAAGGAGAAGGGGCCGCAGTTCCTTGACACAGGAGGCCCCTGCGTTGACTCAAACAAGACGGACAAACGGGCGAGAAATACGATGGATGGATGGACTACAAAATGATAGTATTTGATCCAGCATCTGATATCGAGAAGCCTCGTGGAGACGCGGCCCTTTGCCAGGTACACCCGAGGTTGTCGCACCCGACACATGCCTGGAACCCAGGCCAACGAGTTGGGGCGTTGTACTTGCGAAATACCTGGTCAAGGCATTGAGCGAAACCAGTACTCCGCAGGCGCAGCGACAAATGAGACTGTACAAGCTGTTTCTATGCCGCCAACCCAAAGAGGGATGAACACACCAACCGAAGTCCCGCAAGAACAGGCGATCCAAGCCGTACGTATTGTATGAGTCTCAACGGAAGGAGAGTGGCCACAAGAGCCGTTGAGCAGAGTTCCCCCAAGAAAACGCGCTCGCTTTGTTATGGCGAGTCGAGTCCAGATGAGACGACTGTGGGATGGGCTGGGACTCTGGGAGATTGGGGACAGACCTGAAGGTCGCTCACACGATGGCCCCCTTCCCCCCGTCCGCCTCTGACGACCGACTTTCCTGCCCATTTAAAGCTCTGCGGCTCCCCGACACTTCCTACCTCTCTCCCTCTTCTGACTTCCCATCCTTTTCACTCTTCCGTGGCCTTTTCCCTTGACTCGGTCCATCTTCTCTTTTTTGTTGTTGTTGGCGGTTGTGCGGTCGCGCCAGGCTTACATGTCTACTTGTGCTGTACGGACAGGCGATCCGTTGCCCGCCGGGGACCAAGTGAGGTGTACCTGTGACCGAGTGACACCAGGCTTCCTTGCCGCTCGGCAGGAGTCCTCCAGCGGTTGAAATGGTAACGTTTCCAACAAAACTGGTCTATGAGCCCGAAAAATCAACTAAAGAAGGGAGATGAAAAGAAGGCCAGCAGCAGTCCCGACCATGGAAAAACAAAGTCTACTGGAAGGACATCCAACCATCTGGCGGCCAGCAAGTTGATCCCCCAATGGCGGCATAGCGGGACGAAAATGACATGAGCCAGCACGCGGCTCCACACAACAGACAGGGGGGCTGGATATTCAACTGTCAGTAACATGGGGCACATGCACCCTTGCGCCGTGTCACACCCCATCGGCTCAGGGCTTCTTTCGAATCTGCCCGCACATCGTCTGGCATGCTCGGGCAGAGGCGTTCTGTGGCAAAATCAATAGAACCGTGCAGCAAAAGGCCGGCTCAATTTCCTCCAGCTACCGTCTCGATGGTCATACTTGCCGGCTCGCGGTAGGGGGGAAGAGGTGCCTCAGCGTCAAGTAGGAGAGCTGCAGGTATTGGGGCATGTGGTAGGAACCGCAGGACGCACGAAAGAACATGCGGATTGCTGGATTGCTGGTCCAATCTCCCAGGCTTTCGGCCTGGGTAGCACGCTGTCGGCTTAGACGAGCTGCACCTTCATACCCCGGGGCGAGAGACCCGTGCAAAGTTTCGATCACTCACTTATACGACCTATTGGTGGGCCACCAATCGACGAGCGCCATTTCATGCACTACATTCGAACTGGAGGTTAGAGCCTGCCTACTTTGATTTGGCTCTGCACCTGACTTGGTGATACGTCGAAAAGGCGTCGGCTGGCTCGTGCTCGAACGCGATGTACAACCTGCAATGGGGGACTTGTCCGCTTGTACGCGATATGACCTCATCCTAACCAGAGCGCGACTTGGCTCGGCATATCGCGCCGGTGATGCGATTGACAACATTTGGTTTCCTACCCGCTGAAGCTGATGCCCGTCTTATCGATACGCATCTGGCTGATTTCGAAGCCGTGACCGAATTCAGGCTTGATGACATCGTGCTCAAGTTGCGGCAGATTGCTGGTGCTTAGAGTCCGAGGCATCCGTCCAGCAGCGCCCCGGGCCTGTGACGGTCTGCAGATGCAAGGCGGTGTCGTCGGCGGGAGAGCTTCGACCTAGTACTGGTACAAGTACCGATGCTGCTAACGGCCGACCAGTGATCTGCGGTGATTGGTCGTAGGCTATGCAGCGGAGCCTGAAGCCGGACTCGAGTGCACCAGCTGAAACCGGCTGGTCCAACGCGAGGGCGACGAAGTGCACAGTAACTTTGTCGACTTTTTGACACTTGTCCGACACGTCCCTCGCACGAAAGTACCGAGCACCAAAAGGTCGGATCATCAACTCGCAATTTGTACGAAGTACCAACCACGTGCGGGGTATACTCTACTTCATGCCTGGAAAATTCGAGCTAGCGCCATTTCGGAGTACTGGTACCTACCTGGCAAGAGCTTACATAGGTACCAACAGCCTCAGGAGGACACCAGCATCTCGTCAAGCAAATGGCGATTAGGTAAGACGTTCTAAGCAACAGGCTCCAGAATTGAAAATCCACGCGTCTGCTTTGCTGTCACGCACGCGGCACCAGTGACCACAAGCCGCGCAGCAGCAGCAGCAGATTTGGCGCCGCCCTCCCGGGACTTGCACTGCGAAGGTGTTTGTCATTGCATTCGGATCCGAGCGGCCTCGCGACGTCGCTTACGCTGTCCTCGCCGATCTTTGACGGCGCTGTTTGGCTGTTCGAACCGGTTGAAGGCCGTCAGCCGTTGCGAGAGTTCCCCATCGCGTACTTCCAATAGCGGCGGTGCAAGGGGGGACCGCTGGCGCCCTCACTCGACGACTCTCTCAGACTGGAGGCAGAAGAGAAGCAGCCTCCAACTAAGACGCAGGCTGCGAGCCGCGCATAACTGGGCGGTACTTATTAACCACAGCTTCACCTTGGCGTACGTACCAGCCAGCACGGGGTGCGCAACACAGTCGGAGTCCCCTGTCTTATCGGGGCAGAACCTCGAGCGCTGCACGCTGCTCTCTCACTGGATCGGGGACGCTTTCTCCTACTAGCTCCGCATCCGCGCCGTTGAGCTGTGGAGTACTAGACTGTCGAGGTACGTTCTTTTCCCAGCAGGATACATCCTTGCAACGTGCGCGTGTTTTCATACGCACGGTATCAGCACTTTCCCCTCTCGTCTAGCCATCCATCCGCCCATCCCCATTTACCCTGAGCCTCACAGCCTCACAGCCTCTTCCCACGCACCCACGCAACCCACCCTCTTTTCCCTTCGAAGTTTGGTTGTTTCGCTCTGCAGCCCGCTCGTCGTACCTACCTGTACGTACCCTGCCACCTGCTAGGCCCTTTTGTGGAAACTTTCGGCCTCCGAATTTCATCAGACCTGGCTCATTACGCCAGTCTCGCTCCCAGCTGCACACACTGTCCTTCCCCTAGAGTACATACACGGCCAGCTTGCTCGCTCGCCCTCTTCCCCCCGGAGGTGCTCACTGCCTTTCGCAACCATCCCCCTGCTAGCGAGTGTTTCTCCCCCCGAGCAAGGCACCTAGGCGTTTGGCGCCCTTCGCGAGCGTCCTTGCACCGCTTCTTCTCCCGCATTTGCTGCTGTCTCCAGCGCTGCCACAGTTGTCGCTGGAAGCCACTCGTCAGTCGCTGGGCTTTCCTTTGCTCGACTCGTCGGTCTTCCAGTGTCCACTTTCCCTTCCCACACCCCCCAAATCCCGATCTCTGACCCAAGCACACGCACGCACCGGCACGCACACAATCCATCCGCCAACCCGCGACGCGACCCGTCCTGCCCAATTTCATCACGACCCTCGGCCCCGTTACACGACTCCGTCCCGCTGCGACTCATATCTAGGCTCTTGACCCTTCAATGGCCGCTTGACCCCGAGCCTTGCCAACTGCTGACGTCCCTGCGCACAGCCTGTCAGGGTCGTCGCCATGAGCGCCTGGATGAGCGACGCCGTCCCCAACCACAATGGTAATGGCTTCGCCCACATGAACGACCCCAACGCGGCTGCTGCCATGATGGATCCTGCCAGCTTCATGGGCAGTCCGGCTCAATTCAATTCAGGCCAATTTGCTGCTCAGCCGCAGATGGCTGGGATGCAGAGCGCTCCTATGCGTCACGCCTCGCCGTCATACCCGAATCAGAATCAGAATGCTCCGAATTCCAATCCCGTCTACCAGCCGAACCAAGTTATTCCATCCAAGCGACCTCGTCCCCACGAAGAAAGCGTCACGGGCTCGCCGCGGCAAAACCCTGGGATGCATCCGCCATCGCGATCCGAAACGCCGCAGCAGCAAGGCTTTGCCGGCTTCCCAGCTGGCGGCGCCATGCCTGCGCAGAATCCAGGTCCCTATCCTCAGCATCTGCAAACGAACGGCTCCGCCAATGCCACCCCGTCCCCCATCTTGGGGAATCAGATGCGGCCGGGAAACATGCCCCAAAGGGTTGCGACAGCCTCGCCGCATCCCTTCTCTCCCGGCGCGCAACAATTCGGTGCTTCACAGACGTCACCGATCCCTTCCGAGCACGGGACGCCGCAGCCAAATGCCTACATGTCCAATGTGCCCGCTGGCTACAATCCCGCCTTCGCGCCCTCGCCCTCGAACCCGCGACCGTCATCCATCCCCAATGCGCTCCCCGGGCAGATGATGGCCCAACACATGCAGCAGATGCCGCAACATATGAGTCAGATGCCTCCCAACATGTATCAACAGATGCCGCAACATCAGCCACACCAACAGCAGCAACAACAACAGCCCCAACCGCCGCAGCTGCAACAACAAGCCCAGCAGCAGCAGCAGCGCGCACAGAGTATGAGTGATCAGCAAAAGATGGCATACCAAATGCGGCTGCACCAGCAAATGCAAGGAAATATGCATATGACCTCACAGATGCAGAACCAGGCCATGGGTCGAGGGATGCCACCGAAGCAGCAAATGCCAGGTATGCCAAACGGGCAAATGCCTCAGGGACAGATGCCTCAAGGACAGATGCCTCAAGGACAGATGCCTCAAGGACAAATGCGACAGCCCACGCGACAGGGTCCGAATGCAGAGCAGTTCATGCGACACCTCAAGTCCCTAATGGATTCCAAGGGCCTGCCATTGGATCCAAATCCGATGGTGGCGGACAGGCTCGTCAACTTGGCGTTCTTGTTCCAGTTCATACAATCTAAGGGCGGCTACAAGCACGTAACGGCCTCGAACGGCTGGGCTCAGGTTGCTCAAGCCCTTGGGCTCCCAGCTCAGATCCCCAATGTCGCACCGTCGCTCAAGCAGGTGTATGAACAGAACTTGCTCAAATTTGAGGAGATGTGGGCGTCACAACAAAAGCAAAGGATGATGCAACAGCAAAACCCCAACACGACGCCTCACGGCACTCCACAGAAGCAACTCCAGCCGAACCAGCAAAGAAGTCAAGGTTCTATGCCACCTGGACAGCAGCCCCCCATTGTTCAGCAACAAACGCCTTCGAAACCCAGCCAGAGTCCCATGAATGGCTTCCCAACACCACAGCTTCCCCAACAATCTCAGCTCCCACAGCCTATGCAGAATGCGAATGCATTGACTGGGCAGGGAAGAGGTAGTTTTTCAGCTGGGCACGATCCTGGCATCTCGCCGACCTCCCACCAGCGCCTCGGAAGTATGCCTGTGAACCAGACTGATGGCCGCCAGTCGGAGCCACTCGCGACGCCAGGTCCGGAGTATGCGGTTCCGCCTGCGCCGCCGAAATCGGACGATTACAACCCCTGTGGGCGAGAACTTACCACTTACGGAGGCGTGGATCTTCACGCCGCCAACTTGCTTGGCGCCGAGCTGGAAAGATGGAGGCCGTCTGTTCCGTCAGTTCATGAGCTCGGCAACATTGACATCGCTGCATTGACACGAAGCCTTCAAAGTGGCATTCATGGAGAGGTTCGTGTAGCTCTGGACACTCTTGCCACCGTTTCGGCATCGCCCCATCATCCTATCTATTTGAGATGGTGTGAAGATCTGTTGGAGGCTCTCGTCGACTGTGCAGATCATCAGTTGGATGAGTTGGCCGAGAGTACGGTCGAGATCGGAGACGAAATCCAGCTCAACTACTACGAAGACGTTGTTCGAGCCTGTAAGCTCGAGCAGTGGGCCATCAAGGACGTGCCGGCATTTGGCACCAAGGAGTACGATCTCGACCGAGCTGTGGACAGACTGATTTGCATTACGACAATTCTTCGCAATTTATCTTTTGCCGTCGATCAGAGCGACAACTCAATGTTCCTGGCCGACGAGATGGTCGTCAAGATGCTGTGCAGCGTCATCAGGTACATGGGCACCCGCACCATGCTACTCCGCTCACACAGCAATACCTTGGACTTTATGAAGGACGTCGTGGTGTTTCTCTCGAACGTGGCTGGCCATATCGAATTGCCCGGCCGAGAACAAGCTTTGTGTCTCCTGCAGTTCCTGCTGACGTTCTCGTCTCTTCCCGGTCCTGTCTTGACCAACGATATTCTTCATTTCGCGCCTTATGAACCGAGCCTGCATGCGTACCTGCCTCATGCCGTCGATGCCCTGGCCAAGCTGCTCGCCCGCGACGAACCGAATCGCAGCTACTACAAAGGCCTCTTCGCCGTCGATCCCTCGGTGAGCTTCGCCGAGGAGCTCATCACTCGAACCTTCGGCTTGGCCATCTCGCCGTTTCCCGATAAGGCGAAAGAGTCGCTTCGGTCCTCGTCGTTCCCTTCTCTAGTGGAAGCACGGAAACCGCTTCTCATGCAGGGTCTATTGGCGACAGAAATTATCGCGTCGATGGTGCCTGGTTCAGAGAGCGGGTTGGCCAGAGCTTTACTGGCGTCTGGCAACTGCCTGGCACAGAGCCTCATTGCGTTGATCCAAGAGCTCAGTCATTTATATGAAAGTTCGCAGCCCTTTGCACGCGTGGCGGGTCGCAACCCTCCTAGGCAGGACCCTGAACTGGTGTACATTATTTCTTTGGCTGTTTCGCTTTTCAGAAGACTTGCTGAGAAGGCTCGGGACACGTCGAGCTCGTCGCAAACGGGTATCGGCGACCTTCTACCGAAACAGCGTGTGTTCATGGAAGCTCTCATGATGAAATCGGCGGAATGGACGAAAGAGGGGGTTCTTCCACAGCTCACAGCCGTCATGAATCTTGAAGGCTGATGAGAAGACAAGTCACGCAGCATTGTTTCATGTTTCTCCTCGGCTGGCTTTCAGTTTGATGCATTTTGATTGACGATGTGAACTCGGCGTTCCTGTTCTCACTGGATATACGAGGCGGCCCTAAAAGTACATTGAGATGAGTTACCCCATTCAACGTCTTCAGGACGGGGCCGACGGCGCATTGCTAGATTTGCATGGGTATTAGGACCTTGGAAAGATGACTTCCGCAGTTTTCATATTGATTGGAATCTGTCTAGTATATGTATATAGGTGCAGAGGATCATGAGGTAGATATTGATACCAAAACTTCAACTTTGATTTGAATCTCTTTCGCAATTGTGACAGATGTAAAGCAATTCATAAATCGCCAGTCGGTTTAGCTATGTACATGTGATCTATAACAGGGAGCATGCCGAGCAGGGCAATCGAGAATGGGTAGATATTGAGTACATATGACAGCGAGACAGGTCCCCCAAAAACAGGGTCTCTACCTCATACTAGATCCCCATCATTTGCGTGTCGGAAACTTGTCAAGTCACTCGCCGAGTGTCAAAAGCCGCTCTCCAGGAGCCAGGTCCTGGTTTTGTCGAGATGATCGCCCTGAAGGGTATTGGTTAGCCACTATGAAATCGACGGCGGGAACGAACCGTTTTCACATACCTTCAATTCTATATTCTGAGTTGTAGGGTTGATTCTAATGTCCTCCTTGCGGATGCCCAGAGCCGTGATGAGGTCGTCGAGCAGTTTTCTTCGGTCCCCGTCTATTTTCTTGATCAAGACAACTCGTCGGTTGCCGCCGGACATGAATCGTTGGTATATCGGTAGCTGAACTGAAGGTGTCCGCCGGACGATGTAGTCGAGGCCTGCTAGTTCTTCAGGCGATTTTGACGGCGGAGGGAGTGGTGCGCTGCTGGCGTGGGTTTGAGGTCTTCGGGGTTGCCTGGGAATCGCATTTGCACATCGAGGAAATGATTGAGAAATGGGGGCCACCTGACGGCTGCTGAGATGCGTCGTCGAGCTGATGGCTTGCCGTGAAGATATAGTCGGTCGAAGGAGGCTCCGGCGACCGATTTGTAGGGAGCACGAGACGAGCTTATGCATGATGAAGAGGGAGGCTCGCGGGCGTGGCTCGAAGTGCGGCTCGCGATGGGTGGTGACAGCCTCTGTCGTGGATAAAGGGTTTGAAACTTTATCAATTGAATGAAGATCTGCTATTGAAAAGGAGAATTGCCAGACTCTTTGGCGCGAAATTCGTCATTGCTGAACTTGAACTGAGAGTAGTAACACGTTGTTACGAGAGAATGCTCTCAGCAAGTCGTCGTTTCGAGGTCACATGATTGGCAAGCTCACTGGGTGACTGGCACGACTGGGCAGGAAAGGTCGGCAAATCTGCGGAACACTGATTCCCCTAAGCCCCCCACACCATTTTCCCCGTATTGGCAAAATTCGCCAGAAATGTGCCCCGCCAATCCGTGTCCGACTCGCAGGTGTTGTGTCGTCGAAATTTTGCGACGAGCCTTTCGCAACCACGACTCCTCCTGGTGACGACGACGACGACGACGACTGCTGTCCTCGAATAACAGCTGCTCACGATGGAGGAAATTCTCAAGGCCTTGCCCGCCGATGGCACGTCAATCATGCCTCTGGTCGCCCCCCACCTCAGCAGACATCTGCTCTTCCCGCTCATCCAGTTCGAAGGCGACCAAGCCGAGGAAAAGGGCGACGACGAGATGGCGAAAAAGGTTCTGTCAGGAAAGATCAAGCTTCTGGAGGATACAAACATGATGGACTACGTCGCTTCCTTATATTGTGAGCTACATGGCGTCGCAGATGCTCCGGCCGAGTACACCAAGAAGAGGCAAGATGTGCTTGCGCAGCTCGAGAAGTACGAGCAGGCGACGGCCAAGATTGCCGATCTCTTGACGCAGGACGAGGTAGTCAACGGGCTGAGGAGCGACAAGGTTGCCAACTTGGAATTTTTGAAGAACCAACACGGGGTGAGTCGGCCAGAGATCCATATCCATGCCGAGGTTGCACGTTATACTGATCCTAAACATTAGGTCACCATGGACATGGTCAATGCATTATACGATTTTGGGCAATTCCAATTCCGATGTGGTCAATACGGCCCTGCCGCCGACATGCTTTACCAGTTCCGAGTGCTCTCGACAGACAACGACAAGGTCTCGGCCTCGACGTGGGGAAAGCTGGCGTCCGAAATCCTGTCCGCCAACTGGGAGTCGGCCGTCGACGAGCTCAAGAACGTCAAGGAGGGAATTGACTCGAAGCTGTTCAACAACCCCCGTGCCCAGCTCGACCATCGAACCATGCTGATCCACTGGTCTCTCTTCCCCCTCTTTAACTGGGAGGGTGCTCGCGAGCCCGTTCTCGACATGTTCTTCTCCGCCGCCTACATCAATACCATCCAGACCTCGTGCCCCTGGGTCCTGCGATACGTCATCGCTGCCGTCATTTCCGGTCGCACTCGTGCCCGAAACAGCTCCATCCAGCAGAAGCAGCTCAAGGACATCATCCGCTACGTGCGTCAGGAAGCGTACGAATACGCCGATCCCGTCACGCAATTCGTCAACGCGCTCTACATCACGCACGACTTCAACGCCGCCCGCGAGGCTCTCGGCAAGGCGGAGGAGGTTTGCCGCAGCGACTTCTTCCTCGCATCCTCGGCTGACACCTTTGTCGGTGCTGCGCGCCATCTCATCTGCGAGAGCTACTGCAAAATCTTCAGCCGGATGAACATCCGCGACCTCAGCTCCAAGCTCGGCCTGAATCCCGACGAGGGCGAGAAGTGGATAGTCAACCTGATTCGAGAGACGAGACTGGATGCCAAGATTGACAGCCAAGACGGCACTGTCGTCATGAACCACCCCCCTAACAACGTATATCAGCAGGTGATTGAGAAGACAAAGGGTGGCTTCTTCCGAACACAGGTCCTCAACGCCGCCGTGGCCAAGTAGATGGAGGATGACGATATTTGAACTGACACTTGTGGCACCCGCCCGCAGGGGGCGGAGTGATTATACCCGTCGATCCGTCATCACAGGCCGTGAAATTGTCGACGAACAAGGGATCCAGAAATGAACGGCAATGTTCTGTTCAGTGGCACTTGCAAATTGGGTTGGAATATGGTGCTGAAGAGCTTGAGCAGCAACAGGATCTCCCCATATGGCCTCATTGCTTTCTCAAAAGCAAACAAACTCCTGGGTATGGATGTTTCATACGGGGCTTTCAAAGAGGCGTCGCAGATTACCTACCAGGATAAGCCTGTGTTTTACTACGATAGTGGGTATAGCGGCGCGGCCAAGATAGATATGACACTACATGAAAATGAAAAGAGGGCTAAGACCAGCACTTGCAACAATTTCACGGCACGCTCATCAATAATAGCGTCCATAAGTCGTTGGCATGGCGACACTAGTGAATATTTCTTGCTCAGCTCCAATAGCATGAGCACAGTGAGGTCAGTCGAACTACACCTCGTTTTCTCTCGCAGCCAGCCAAACCCTTCCCTTGAGCGCCTCAATGGCACCGTTCCTCATCCACCAGATGCCGTCTCCGGCAGCCATCTGCTCATCTCTGTCATCGCCGTCCTGGGACGAAGGAGGTACAATCGTAGCCTGGCTGTCACCAGCGTCCACGCCTTGCTGTAGGAGTCGGCTCCGCGCAGCGCCCCATTCGAAGAGCAATCTCGCGCTTTCCAGGCGCTCCCTGTCTCCCCCTTCGAGGATGCCACGGTCCATCTCCAATCTCGCGTCGAGTGCAGAGGCAACCTCGTCGTCACCTTCATCCGTCTCCAGAATAGCGGCTTTTTCCGCATGACTGACGTCGCGAAACTTGTCCAGAGCCAGGATCCATGGTAGAGGGTTCTCGGCCCCATTATTGCAGGCATCATCTGCTCCAAGGGCGGAGAGGGCTGATGTGAAGGCCATTTCTCGAGGTGGCCGTCGGCGCAGGTATATGGTTAATGTCTCGGCAAAGGCCTCCTTTAGCTGTTGGTTGGAGAAGTCGAGCTCGGTGTCCCAGAACTGGTTGCCGCAAGACGTCGACAGGCTCGCTATCTGATGCAACGGGGGAAGCAGACAGGGCGTCGTGCGAGAGAGAACGGGCTCTGAAACAGACAAACCCGGCTTCATCTTGATCTGAACGGATACGGAAATCGGCTGGCCAGTCAGGACATCCTTCGCCACTAAGCAGCGCTTCTCGGTGGCCAAGACCCAAAAATGGCGAAGGGCTTGAAGATGCGATCGATTGTCCATGACGCTCGTGGGAAATATTGGATAAAAAGCTACTAGAAGCGCTGCTATGGCCTTGTTATCCGATCCAAATGTAACGGTTCCGCACCCGAGGAACAAGCAGCCGATGGCCAAGTGAGCCGCTAGATGCGAGCCATACGGGACGTCCGGGTCGTCACGACCATGAAGAGCGCGAAGCCGTCGAAGCACGGGAATATCACCGGTGCCAGCCATCACAATAGAGCACGAAAGCGCTAGAACATCCTGACACATTTGGGCATTCGATCGAGCAAGTTCCTCGTCGTACAGCTGTCCACCAGCACCACGCGACCTCGACGTGACGTTAATGCTAGTGATGCGCATGAACTGATCCAAATAGGATAGTAAGAGATCGCGGACCGTAGCAGACGCACTTCCGGAAAATCGCAAGGCTATGGAGAAACAGATGCCGGCTAAGATGCTGAAGAACGGAAGATCCGTTGACCTCAGCTTGCTGATACCCTGGAGTTGATGCTTCGATCGGTAAGGGGCGGGGAGGCTATCTCGAATCCAAGAGACAGTTGGTTCGATCCTCGACCAGAGAATCAGATTTTTGGCCACCGTACGGAGAAGTAGAATGTCCGGACGAACATAGTCGAATTGAAGGGCAGAGTCCGGCACGTCGACTTTGCGAGCGACCAAGTTGTCTTCGGTTTTCATGAAGATGAGGGCTAGAGCCATAACTGCGCCGGCCGATGCTCGATCCAGGACGTGTACAACGTCGACGTTCTTGGTGCTTGTGGCATGAGTTATAAGCTTCTCTGTAAGTCGCATATCACGGAGACCTTTGAGATCTTTGCCCTTGCCTAGGTTGATGAAACCCAACGAGAATCCGGCAGCAAGTCTATAACATTCGCTCCTGAGCGGCTCCTCTTCATCGTCATGATCCACGAACTCGATTTCGGAGAGCATGATCTCGCTCATGCGCCGGTGCTGGCTCGTGCAGTAGAGTAGGCCAATGCCCAGGATAGCTGATGTCTGCGTCAAAGGCGACAAGTTGAGCTCCGCCGAACCACGAGGGAGCATACGAGTAGCATGCACAGATAGTAGTCGTGTTATGAGGGAATCCATCGTGCCGATATACGAGGCCGCAAGTCCCAACAGAAGTCCGATTGACGTCATGGTGTGTTTCGGCGTGAGATATTTGAATGCCACCCACTTGGCAATCCCTTTGAGATGGCCATTGAGTCCGAGCGCGAGCAGAAAGCCTGCGTGTCGGTTGCTTAGTTCCTGGGCCGGCTTGTTATATAGTATCCATGATGTATCGATGCCTTTCGCTCTCGGCGAGATGGCCAGTCCGCCCGCCACGCCTTGGTGGAAGAAGCCCCAGCAAACCTTTTCCTCCGTGAACAAGGTTTTATCGACACCTACCGTCACATTTGTTGGTCTGACGATGCAGTTCAAGTTGAAGCCACTGATGTGGAACTTTTGGGTGATGAGAGGAAATCGCAACCCGAAATGCAGCAGAGCACGCCCGGCCGATATGGCTAGGGTTCCCGTAGCGATTCTCGAAACAAGCTCCTTTTGCTTCTCCAGATACTCGCTTTCTGGCCAGTTCGGATCAGGATCTAGCCTCACGATCCTTGCTTTGTGGGTTGAGAGTAGGTCTTGTGCTTCGTTTAGACGACGATCATCCTTGAACAACGCACGGATTATCGCTTGGCGTTCAGTTCCTTCCACCTCGTCAAAGCCAACACTGTTGTTCTCCTCCACACTTTGACATATTAGGCGGAAATCCCGGGTTGCAGCGTGTGTGGGGGCCTGCTTCAGGGTTAGCTACCGCATGGAGAAGACATATTGTGACGCAGAACGTACCAGGATATTACACAGCGACGACCGAGACCGCTTCTCAGGCGCTAATATGAGGCTGATGTCACTACGATGCACAAACTCTAGAAGCTCGTTGGACCAATGCGAAGGTGGGTGAGGCTGGCACAAAGTTATTGCATCGCGAAGCGGAGTCAAAACTGCCTCTGGCAATGTTGCCAGAACCGACGATGTTATACCACAGTCCAGCATAGCTTCAACCATCTGCACTGCTGTTGGGTTCGGTTTCAAAAGTTGAAAGAAGCGTTTGAACATCAGGGTTCGCGGTGTGACATAGTCCCAACGCATATCTTGCAGTTTGTCAGTCTCGGGAATACGAGAAGCGGCATGATAGATGTCTGCGGGAGTGAGGTAGGGCTTTCCGCGAAGACCAACGAGACGAGTTTGGATCCATTCCAGTATGTCAGGCCTAAGCGGTGGCTCCAGAATTGGCGGTCGAAGGTTGAGCTCTATCTTACACTTAGCATGATTGAGAAACGGTCCAGAACAGGGGGCCTATCTTACCTCCATCATTGCTTGGGTCAATGTCCTCTTGAATACCAAGCTCATGAATATTGCTGAAATTCTGCCAGCGTAGCCACCTGGAAATCTGACAGAGAATTACACGAAGGTCCACTCTCTCACCGCAACCTTGCTCTGGCGTTGTGATGTCGAGTTTCTGTTCTTCAAGCAGGAGGTGAAGGGCCACAAATACGTCCACGGCAACTTTACGTCGGGTATCGGACGCTTTCCCCAATGACATGGGCAGATAACCGGATAGACCTAACACGACTTCGCCCGCTGGCGAGTTCATGTACTCTTTGGCGAGCCTGATATGGCGTGAAACGAACTTGGAGTCCTCGATCTGCTCGTCGCCGGAAGGAAAAACCCCATCCAGGCCTTCATCCACAACCCATTGCCATCCAGTGTTCAGCATCCATATCGGGCACCCTTGCGAGTTCATGGCTTCCCCTTGCGCCATAAATTTCCAGTCTGGCGACTCTTTGATGGATCTGGGCGAGCTTGAAGCAGGTCTCCTCTTCCTAACCGGGAGCTGAGCGACTCGCAACGACGCCGCATTCTCCCGCCCGAGGTTCAAAAAGGTGGCAAGAAGCAGGATGACCAGAGCAGACCACTCGATATCCGTGTTCGCATCTTTGCGATTGTCGAGCCACTGCATAACGTGAAGCCACCCAGCATGTACACGTCCACCCTCGAAGTCAGGGAGTATGCTTTTCAGAATGTCCAGAATCCTTCGCACGTGAAGGGAAGACGGTTGCAATTGGATTTTTAGCTGATGGAGGCGGCCGTCCGCATCAACAACGTCGACTGTACCGTGATCGCGAGGGTGGCGTATGCCAACGATGCTGCCGTCGGAGAAGTCTGCGGCTTCTGACCTTCTGTGTTTCACGTCTCGGTCTGCCACCCTGCCGTTGTAATGTATACTCCGCGTGTCCTCGACAGTTAACATAGTTGGGGAGATCTTGGTCAGCTCAATCCATGGCGCTTGAGTGCTGAGCTCGTGGCGTCCGTCCATTGATTCCGAAAGCACCAGGATGACAGATAAATCACCATCGATGAGCTTCGACGAGTCGACCACATTATGGACTTTCCACTGCTCTCGAGGCATCAAATACACCTTGGATTGACTGTGTTGTTCCTGCCCAGAATATGGGGGTTCTGTTTGGGCTTGTCGCTTCACTTGCAGCGTCATTAGCTGAAGGCGTTTCTCGAGCGGCTCCTGGATCCCGATGAGGAGCTGAGTATGTCGCTGATCATCCACTGCAAAAGGTGGTGCTGTCAGGACAAACACTTTGGATTGAAGCCGTGCTGGCTTAGTTGACATTGAATAATGAAGATTGGAGCTATCCAGCGAAATCGTATGTATCTTCACGAATTGAATATCAGGCTGCAATCCATCCAAGTCGTGATCATCCAGGCCCATGTTGTGAAGCCCTTCATCCAGGCCTGCATCAATAGGGGCTTCGAGTAAACTACTCAGGCTCGGGCGGATTGGTTGGAGATAGCTTGAACTGGAACGGCCATGGTGGCCATGCGAATCCTGTCGTTTTCCAGCCATGGTGCCGGAAATCATTGGGTGCTCTGCAAAGGCAGATCTTTCATGCGAGGCCGACAGATCGGCTCGAGCCAGCATGGAACTCAGTCGACGAGAGCTTCGCCGTGCAACACCAGTCCCTTCACTGTCCTGTTGCTCAAGGGATGACACCAAGTCCAACGGTTTATCAAACTTCTCGCTCTTGCGTTGCTTTTTGACTGGCAATGGAGCTCCGAAGCTCTCCCTCGGGTTTGGGTGGAGGGACTCGGACGCGCCACCTGCAAAGTCCGGGGGCATAGAACTTCGACGCCTAGACGCCTTGTGCTTTGCCGTGTTTTGATGGGCAATGAACCGATCTTCAAGAGGCAAATATTTGAGGCGCCAGACCGTATAAGAGCTATCTTCGCGGTTGACAGTTATGGCAATGATAAGGGCCTCTTGGCATGGTGGTCCTGGGAGATTGATCTGCTCGATGTGCAGAACCTCTTCAGCTGGGTCAAGGAACGAAGGCGTCCTGGCAGCTCGCCTTCGGGCCCTTTGATGGTGATTCATTTCGGCTTTGACAACCACGAGACCAATCTCTGAAAGCGGATCCGTTAACGCCACGATTCTTGGCCAGCAGCTCTCCGTTGACTCTGATGGCCGATCCCAAAGGGATTCTAATGTCGAAACAGGACCGAAATGCAAGGTTTTGGGCCTCTCAAAACCTTCGACGGAGAACACCGTCTGTTGGGAGCTGTTGAAGGCCGTGACTTGAGACGATACGAAGGAGTTGGGTGGCACTTTAGGAAACTTGAAGGCGATGGGTGCCATATTCTCAACCTTCAACTTTCGCTGAATGACGACGCCTATAGGAGCAGCGCAGGCGCTCTCAACTTCGAATGGTATGTGGACGATGTGACTCGTTCCAGATAGCAAGTAGATATGGGCCTGGGTCTTGAGGAAGACTACCAAAGCCCGCTCAAGATTTGCGACATCTGTCCTTGAGTGCGATTTGGTAACACGATCGCGCCGCTTTACACCCCCAGAGCTCGGAAAGTACGTTAGAAGAGCTTGCGTAATGGATTCCTTCTCAAGATCAAATCGAAATGTCTTTCGGAACATGCGGCCTCGACACCAGATGACGCAATGATCAGTCGTTAGAAGCTCATCCTCAACTCGTCCATCTCCCTCATCGCTCGTTGTGATGTCCCAAGTGTATAGATCGGGAGAAGCATCAACAGGAAGAAGCTGCTCCTGAACAGCATGTCGGAGCCCTGAAGGGTGGTGCAGGCCAAGGGACCTCACTGATGCCATCTCGCCAAAGCTCCATAGACCTGGATCGGGAGGCCGTTGGTGATAATAGCCGCAGAGTGAGGTCTACTGGAACCCGGTACAACTGAGTCGGGTGTGCATCAACCGACAACTGCATTTTGGTGCTCGGCAGCAGGAACGGAAAACATATTGAGGGAGCAGCCGGATGCCCTTGGACACAAGCCTCGAAAGCTCTTAAACCGCGTGTCGATACGCGACGGAGCTGCCGCAGGTTGGAGCTACTCCGTACATGTATGTAGGTAATACTGCTAGAGTGGCGGGCTTGTTGGTGGGGGCTTGGGGTCTCCCGACAGCGTGCACTGACGTAGCAATTTTCAAGCACTGCTGGTACTAGTATGTACAAGTGTTACTACAAGTATTATCTGCTGGTTGGGGAGCCGTGCAGTCACCAGTCAGGAGCCAGGGTACCTACCTAGTAGGCCCAATTCCTGTAGGTACCTGAGTCGATCATCTCCCGAGGTCGTGACGTAGGGAAGGGAGCTCCGAGGCACAAGTTGCACAACCCCATCCTCAATACGTTGGCCAAGTTTGAAGCTTGTTCGCGTCGCAACGACCAAATCCTCGTCTTACCAACACCCTGGACGTTACCAAATCCTCTTGAGAGTTCTTGTTCCCGACCCATCTACCACACGATCTGGAGTCGCTTCATCGCTAGACGCGGACTCACCATGACCCGGCTCCTGTTGTCGCAATGACCAATCCGTTCGCCGACTCTGGTGAGGGAGATCAGCACGAAACGAAACTCCAGCTTTCGCAGGCAGCCTCGGCGCCCAATGACTCCGCAGAACCTCTCACGGAGGGCGGTGCAGAAGCTGGCGAGCAGGCCCTGAACCTGGAAAGAGGTGTGCACGTACCCGATACCACAGTTCGCGACAAGGACGAAGATGGAAGCAGTGAAGGTACACAAGATCAGGATGATGGTGATGATGAAGAAGAAGAAGACGAAGAAGATGATGACGAGGAAGAGGAGGAAGAGGAAGAGCCACGGTTGAAATACGCCCGAATGACGCAAAATCTCAGCGCCATCTACCGCAACGGTGACGCGACAAGTTCATCCCTCGTCGCCGGCGACAAGATGGTACAAAACTACCTACTCAAGATTTTGAATACTGGAAGAATTACTGACACAGTTGTCGTAGGTCATTGGAACTCACAATGGAAATATAGTAAGTCCTCGGATGATGTAGTGTGTCTTGCCTCGTTGACGAAAGACTTCAGCACGTTTATCAGCTGCCCACGCTGCAGCCCCTTAGGGTTTATCACGCTCATGCCGCTTCCGTAACTACGATTTCAATATCGCCATTTCTTCTGCGTCTTTCCAAGGAACAACTAGTGACCCCCTCACAACCGCGGTCTTCCGAAGAAAAGTCCGAGCCTCGACGTTCTGGCAATCTGCCAGCTGCCGCAACAAAACGTACAAAGGAGCCTAACCAGCTACCGAGAACGCCATCAAACAACATCTTTATTGCGACTTCATCGATGGATGGCAATGTCTGTGTTCAATCATTGGTAGATGTGAAGGATGTTCAGCTGCGGAATTTTGCCCGCCCGGTTCAAGCTGTTGCGCTATCGCCGGAATACAAGATGGACCATACTTATCTGTCCGGTGGCTTGGCAGGTCAATTGATTTTGACCGTGGGCGGTGGCCCGGGTCGGAGCACATCGACTACCACAGGCACAGCTGTCGCTACGGCTACAGGGTGGTTGGGTAGCATGGGCTTAGGGGGAAACAGCGGCAAAGATACCGTTCTGCATTCCGGAGAGGGCACAATAAGCTGCATCAAATGGTCGCTCTCCGGAAGATACGTTGCCTGGCTGAACGAGCATGGCATCAAGATCATGCGCTCTAATGTTCATCTTGACACTGCCGACGCAGACAATGCTTGGAAAAGGATCGGCCACATCGATAGACCGCAGACTGACGAATGGGAAACTATGGCTAGTGTGTGGAAAGGCCGCGTTGAGTGGATCGATGAAAAAACTGTGGAAAGTGATGAACTGGCTCTGACGCCCCGGGAGACTACCAAACCACCTGCAACGGATAGGATGACGGAGCAGGCGTCGTTGGAAAATGGAAGTGTAGAACGACTCCTTGTTGGATGGGGCGGGACCATCTGGATCATTCACGTTCATCCAAGCGGGCATGGACAAATCCAGAAGGCGAGCGAGCGTGGTGTCGGTTCAGCTAAGATCATGAAAATGTCAGTGCCCTCGATCAACTTTCAACATCATCTCTGACCAATGCTAATGAGGAACAGCCTTCGAACGGACTGCATTATATCTGGTGTGTCTTTGTACGCACAAAACCTTTTGCTGGTTCTTGCTCTCAGTCCATCAACGGATGGAGAAACTGAGATTGCAACGTGCGGCGATAAAGGCAAACTCTCAGCTGCATCAGCGTCTTCAGAACATGGCAAGGCTACAGAGGGTGCTCGACGACGACGAGTTAGCCAACCTCCGGAGTTAAGACTCATCGACCTCGAGTCTCAAGCTGAAGTCTACAAAGACAGCCTCGGCGTGAGTCGGTTTGAAAGGCTGTCATCGAGAGATTACCATCTTGCTTTGCTACCGGCCCAGACAGCAGCGGTTGCTGTAGCCTCCAGAGGGGCGCTTGAGGCATTGGCTGGTCTAGGAACGGATATGTGGCATGCTGCGATCAACCCGATATCGCTTTTTAGTTCTGGGGCCAGCATCAGAAGTAAAGACAGTGGAGACGAGACAGTCTCTGTCGCCAAATCTGCCAGCCCTGGCGCGACTCTGCGACGCTCACACTCAAGGAATCCCGCACCGCTCACGATTCATCCGAGCTTAGCCAAACCAGGGATCAAGATGTTCATCTTCAGCCCTTTCGACTGCATTATCGGGACGAAAAGAGACCTGGCCGATCACTTGACTTGGTTGGTAGAGCGGGAGCAGTACCAGAGAGCCTGGGAACTCTTGGATGAAAATCCCGAGATATTGACTACCAATCAAGATACCATCGTCGAGGAAGCTTCGTCGAGTTCGTCCAAGCGTATGAACCTTGGGGCTGATGACTTCTTTGATGAAGAGTCTGTATTGGGCACGAGTCAAAATGCCATACTTTCCCCAACTGAACGAGAGAAGCGACGTGTCGGCGAGCTCTGGATCCAGGAGCTCGTTGAAGAAGGGAATTGGACGGCTGCCGGGAGGGTCTGCGGGAAGGTTCTCGCGACATCTGATAGGTGGGAGAAATGGGTTTGGACGTTTGCTGGAGCGAAGCAGTTCGATGAAATTGTGAATTTCATGCCCACGCAGCCCCTTTCCCCACCTCTGCCCTCTACGCTGTACGAAGTTGTGCTTGGCCACTACCTGCAGAACGACAAGCTCAGATTTAGACAACTGCTGGAGCGCTGGCCCACGAACCTCTTCGATATCAACACCGTTTCTACCGCCTTGGAGAACCAGTTGAAGTATAGAGACGTACGAGAGGATAGCATCGAGGATGGCGAGAAAGGGCGAGACTGGTTCATTGTCGTCGAAAGTCTAGCCAAGTTACACGAAGCTGGCGGCCGTCATCGGGAGGCTCTCAAAGGATACATCAAACTTCATGACGCCGACTCAGCATTTCGATTGATCAGAGAAAGCCATTTAGCGGAGGCAGTGGCAGATGACATCCCTAGTTTCATCGGGCTGAGAGTGCCAGCGGATGGTATGCATCATTGGAATGAGCAGGACTTGGCCGAAGCGACATCTGAGGCCATAACGCTCCTAGTGGACGAGGCACAACATGGGCTTGTACAACCCAAGCCGGTTGTGGAACAGCTACAGGCGAAGGAATTGTATCTTTACCTCTTTTTCTACCTCAGAGCTCTATGGAAGGGTCAAGGGATCAAGGAACACACTGGTGAAAACATGGACCGACTCGTCATGGAGAGCCAATCGCTCGTTGACGAATTCGCCGACCTGGCAGTTCATTTGTTTGCAGCTTACGACAGGCCATTGCTCATGGCGTTTTTGAAGACGTCGACCTCGTACACCTTTGAAAAGGTAAAATATTCATTGTCTGAGATGAAGGCTTGGGTCCTGCTTCTTATGCTAACATTTCCCAGGCAGTGCAAGAATGCGAAACATTCGCATATTATGATGAGCTGGTCTATCTCTATTCCAAGACAGGGCAAATGAAGCGAGCACTCTACCTCATCATCGAGCGCCTCAAAAACGTGGAGAAAGCCATCGAGTTTGCCAAGGAACAGGACGACCCTGACTTGTGGGAAGATCTCTTAGCGTACAGCATGGACAAGCCCGGCTTCATCCGCGCCCTGCTGGAGAAAATCGGAACAGCAATCAACCCCATCACACTGGTGCGGCGCATACCCGAGGGTCTCGAAATCCAGGGCCTCAGAGAAGGTCTCACCCATATGATGAAGGAGCACGAGCTTCAGCACAGCATCAGCTCAGGTGCTGCCAAAGTTCTGCGAAGCGAGCTTGCTTCAGCCCAAAACGAGCTACGAGTCGGTCAGCGCAGGGGCATCAAATTCGAAGTCGCCCACGACGGAAGCCATGATGATCAAAAGAGCACCAAGAATGCCTCTGTGGGCAAGACAGCTCAACGTGGCCGTTGTGCTAGCTGCCACGAGGCTTTTACAGAGTTTGAGGTCGAAACATTACTGAGTTTCGCATGTGGACACGTATTCCACGTGAGCCACCTGCTGCAATTGCTATACAAGGGAGGAAAAGTAGAAATCGACGCTGAGGGTCAAGAGAGGGAGAGCAGACGGTATAGCGTGAATATGAAGGTCATGAGAGCGAGGCTGCTCAAGGATAAAGTGAGAACTGGGTGTCCGATATGCCGCGAGCCCACAGGTACATGACAATACGATTTCGTACGGTCTGAGGCGATGTTGAATGTCCTCGTTATTGTTGGAAAGCTGAGTAGGTTGTCGTTCACGAGATACAAGTGTCCGCACGCTACAGCTTCGACCTAACACTAGTTAATGCAGCCTCCTCATATCCTAACCGGCGCGATCTTTTTGGAAAACGGCTGAGCCTGATGTCGTATCCAGCCTGGTCTCATGAGAACAATGCCACGGGCACGGCATACTAGAGGGAGGGGAATCCAGTACGGTGTAAAGAGAATGCATCTACTACTCAGGTCGCACCTCTTATGCGGATGAAATCTGGCTATATAGGCCCATTAACCCATCGTGGCCAGCGTGCAAGTCTGGCGAGGACAAAAGATAAAATACATCGCGATGCAAAATGCGTGGGTATGGTGAAACCCCCCCTTCTCCCTTTGGCTCGCACATGCCGCATCAAACATGCGAAAGAAACAAATGTGAGCCCAGAGTCCTTATAGAAGACACAACATGGCGAGGATGGCGATCACCCAGGTAGCACCAGGGATCGCTTTGAGACCGATCGCGGCCGCGGTTGGAGTTGCGGTTCGCACAGGCGTGCTCGAGGAAAGGGCCTTGGTGTCTGACGACTCTGTAGTCTCAGGCGACTGATCCCGACTCGTAGTGGAAGCAGAATCGGCAGTAGTGAGCAAGCCCGTCTGCACGGCAGAAGCTTCGCTAGATCCCGAGTACGTGATACTCAGGCCAGTTGGGGTAGTAGCCGGGCCAGAGCCTGGATTCTGCTCAGTGGGCTTGGACTCGGAGGATGAGCTGCTCGTCTCTGGAGGAACGGCGCCTCCGGTGACGATGGACAAGTTGCAGACAGTGCTCTGTACTAGAGTGCAGTAGTTCATGGAGAGTAGAAGCACATCTTGAGAGAGTCGAGTTAGACCAGCGTGCAGAGCGAGATGGAAGTTGACGTACCGCCAGATGTGGTCGAGCCAATCTGTTGCGGCTCAGCCGTGGTGGTCGATGCAAAGTTGGCTAGAGGCGACAGATGTATTAGCGTATGGGAGACCTTTCATCACTGGACATATTGCGCCAGGCTTTCTGATGTATCCGACTTACAGTACACGTCTAGTGCATTGTTGCCGCAGGCGAAGTAACCAAGGATGGTTACCAGGGCAGTGAAAACCGTCATCTTCAACGCAATCATTGTGAGGTCAGGCTCGTGGTTGTGAAAAGCTCTTTTTATCTCCTGTCGCAGAACTTTGTCTTCGTAGCTGCTGTAGAGAGAAGCGATCTGCGATATCTTTCGTGAGCAAATCTGTAGAGAATAAGGACAATCATGAATAGTGAACGCAACAGAGCCTAGTTTGATGAATGAGGAGGGGAGGATGGTAAAGTTGAATCAGAGCTGCTGGTATTGCCCTATTAAAGGGCTGATCATCAGGGAGAGGTCTGCTTTATGCCAAAGATAGCGAAGTCCCAAAAATCAGGGACGCAGACAATCCACAAGTTTCCTCCCTTGACTCCATCGCGTTGCCGCCATGCCCAGCAGCGAACTGGCAAACTAAAGATATTGGAGCAGCGTATTGGGTCCCGCATTCCGTATGTTTGGGGAAAACGATTCATGGCATCTTTCACAAGTGAATAGATCGCTCTCTCAACATACCTATTTGACCGATAGGAGCGTGGTATGTTTTCGAATTTCGGAGCGTAGCGAAAGGGAGGCAGATGTGGAGGAGAAGAAGGGAGAGAAGGAGGGAGCAGAAGAAGAGCATCAAATGATGATCGGCCCAGGCTTCTCTCCCGTTCCATCGCTTAGAATGAAAGTGAATCATATCGAATTCTGCATGCGGCCAGCTGGCGAGTTCAGATGAGACTGTACGTTGCTAGACGGCAGAGGCCCATGCCAGGTGCCAGCGGGATGCACCTGGCGACGGATCAATAAGCGAGCAGCCATCGGCTGATGATGGCATTAGCACCACGGCCAGGAACATATTGCATTTTGTCCGAGGTGTTACCAAAGACGCCCGTCGCGGGTGAGAAGGAGATGAAGGCGTGAGGACCTTGTGCCGAGCGGAAGTTGTGTTTGGTCGCCACGAACGTGTTACGAGACGTGCACAGAGCTTCGCTTCCGCAGATGAGGGATGCTCAAACGAGACCAGGACATGAACTTCGGGTACAGTTTAATGAAGTTGTGAGACGTACAACGCGTTGTTGCAGAAGATTGGAACTACTTTGGAAGCGTGTGAGCAAAGGTATCTGTTGGAGGAGTCGAGAGATACTGCATGTCTCCGCTTGTTTGGTACGAATGACTAGATTAAAATAGCACGAAGCTCGTGAGATGAAACAACTGAGTTTGCTCATCGTATTTCGTTCATGAGAGGTGCTTGCAGACTTTGGCCCATTGCTTAAGGGCGCTGTCGAAGCGGCGAAGATCTCACAGGTCGATGTGTCTGATCGTAAGGCGAGGCGGGACGGCTTGGCACCACTAACTTACCCTAGAGAATGGACATTGGAGAGACGTCCGAGAATGCGTGCTACAGACAAGTATCACATCACTATTTCATTTGCGGTATGAACTGGCACCTTTAGCTGAAACACAACGTGGCACAGAGATCTATGGCTGAGCTGCACCGTCGACTTGGCGCCCCGATGCATGCCCTTGAGTACGTACGAACATGCACCAATTGTTGTACTAACAAAGGTATCGGCTCGCTCATCTTGCGATTCCTTTCCAGAACTTTGTCGCATGATCGGAACATGACCGGACTTCTTACGGACATAGCAAGCTTACAATGAAGGCTGTTCCTGAGCCGAGTGAGCGGCTTTTTCACGCTCCCTGGCCACAGTGTCGTGAAACACAACATGCGGGATGCGTACCTTATTGTGCAAGTCAGCAGTTTAAAAATAACTGTATTGCAGTAAAAAGAGCTGTTCTCCGATGACTGGATGTTTATATGCAGTACTCCGTATTACTTGTCATAATATTGCAAGGAATCACTTGCATTCGAGGAGGATCGCAATAAGTGAAAAAGGCACCAATTTCAACAAAATGGCATCCTCCGGTTGAAACATGAACGATGTAACATTGGGCCTTCATGCAACTGGAGCAAGGTGTGGAGAGAGAGAGAGACTGGCACACGCACACATGAGAGAATCACAGCTCTGAGTGATCAATTGAGCTGCCACGGCTGCCTGGCTGCCCCGACGTGCCCGAGCGGTTGAAGCTGCTCAGGACCCCCGGAGGCCCCCCTGACGTGGGCGGCGGCCAGGTGCTACGGTACCGCGACCCCGGGCTCATGCATCGGGCATGGCCGGCGCCGGGCATTTTCCAAGTGGATGCGACTGTGACCTGATTACTACTTGTAATACCAACACATACTATGTGAATATGTACGTACAGCAGGCCGTCACTCTGCATCAATGCTCGCTTTGCAGGGTCGCAGTGTTTCAAATTCGGCCAGTCAGCCAGCCTGACATGCCAATACTACATAACAGAAACAAAACACAGATGTAAGCAGGCCCAAACAAGGCAGACGACTTCGCGCTTGTGCTTTACTTGTACGCAGCTATAAGTACTCGCCGATAGAGACAATGGCCGTCGCCAGGAAGCGTCTAACCGACCGGCAAATCGGCAACAGCTCCGTCGCTTTTTTCTATTATTATTTTGAGGCTGATTTTTGATAGGCTGTCATGTAGTCGAGACGAGTCGAGAGCAGCACCAGGTAGCAATTACTGATTCACGTGTCCCCCAACGTTTCCTCAAAAGTGCCTCTGAAGCAAACCAGCTGCTGTAAAATGGGGCAGCTCAGGTAGAGGATGAAAAAGACTGTTCCTGGCGCCATCGCCCCACGAATAGCGAAGCGTCAACTGACACTTCTTTCTCTACTCGTATAATGCCTAGAACCGCACACCCGCACAAGCCAACAAGCCACTGCCGCTTGTTTCCTCCAGAATTCTGCAACACACGTGGTCATGTCCGTTGGGTCGTGATGTCCGGCATCGGCTTTGTCTTCCTGAGAAGGCCATGCGGAACGGAGTGCCTGTGTTCAAGAACATACTAGTACTTGGTACGCGGAAGAAAAGGGTCCTAGGGCATCGGCATTCCCTGCAACGATAAACATGCGCTATCGGGCGAATCGGCGACTTTCCCAGGGAGCGGTATGTAGAACAAGTGCATCCTCTCGGTCATATCGTATTACGGCAGGATTGCTGCTATGTAAATCGTGCGTATTACTTGCATGTACTTACGGATAAGTAACACCTGTTCTTAAACGGCTTGGCTGGAAAGCCTACTCCTTTGACTAGAGAGCCTACCGTTGTGGGGACTATGTGGCTTATTTAAAGCGGGGAGCCGATACTGTAATTTTTATATAAAGGCCTTCCCCTTATTAATTAACCTTATATTTTATATAAATTATTATCTTTTTAAGCTATTTTTAAAGCTTCTTATAATATAGCTTTATATATAATTTATTATATACTATAAAGTCGTTATTTAGTATTAAATATAACTCTTATAATACTATAATAGAGGTATATAAAACTACTACTTTTATAAAAAGCTTTATACTTATAATTTATATAAAAAAGCTTTTTATAACTAATCTAAAATATATATATTTATATTATTTAAAAAGCTATAATTAGATTAATTAAGGAAATAAAGCTATTTATAATAATAAGTATTATACTAATTTAAAAACCTAGATAATAAACTACTTTTTTTATATTTATATTAGGAAAAATAAAACTATTAAAAAATAAGCTATATCTTATTAATTAGAAAGTAATACTTATAATTATAAATTTAGTAAACTTAATAATTATTATATATATTATAAAATTATAATTTTAAAGTATTAATAAGATATTATTAATTTATATAATAATAATATTTAACTTATAACTATTATAAATTAACTTTATAGCTATTATAATAAAGAGGATAATACTAAATTTATTAATATTATAAATAAAGATATATTTAATATTTTAGTATTATACTATAATAAGTAACTTACTAAAAAAATATTATTTTAATATTTATATAATTAATTTTAAAAAAATAATTTCTTTTTCTATAATACTTATAATTAATAGAATAGACTTATAAGTCTTTTCCTTATACTTTAAAGTAGTATATTTCTCTATTATAAGTATTAAAAAGTCTTTCTTTATAACTCTATATATAGTATAAACTAGTTTAAAATACTACTTTTAAATATATATACTATAATACTAGAAAATAAGACTTTCTTAATAACTATTATATTCTTAAGTAATAAAAAAAAAGAAAACTTCTAATAAGCTTTATTATACTTCTTAGTTTTTAAGGTTTAAGAGAATATTACTATTCTTTCTATTATAGTCTTAGACTATAATATAGCCTTTATTAATACTTTATTATACTTTCTTAAGCTTTAAAAAACTATATATTTACTATACTATTAGTATATTAATAAGAATATCTTTATAAAGTATAAATAGTATTTTCTAAAAGCTTTAAAAGACTTTTCTAATAAGGTTTAATATATACTTAAGTTTATAGTATTCTTAAATAAATAGAATATACTAATATCTTTAGAAAATATTAATACTTTTAAAAAGTAGCTTATAAACTATTTAACTAATAAAAAATACTTAAAAAAAGCTACTTAATATACTATAAAAACCTAGATAAAGCTTTAGAAAGAGAAATTTATTATAGCTTATATATTATAATACTACTACTTTAGCTTTATTATAATATCTATTATAAAGAGCTTATATACCTTAATAAAGGTATTTTTTTAGTTTTTAATAGGGGACTTAAATATAGTCTTTTAATATTTTTAAGCCTTCTAAGTATATTAAAGTTATAAAATTTAAATAATATAATAATAAAGCTTATATAAAATATTAACTTTTTTATTAAAATATATTAAGATAGAGGTATTAGAATCACCCAAATACCTCTAAGGGTAGTATAGTAGGAAAAAGGAGAAAATATAATAATATAATATAACTATAATAGACTATATAATAAGATATTATAGGTTTAAAGGTTATTTAATAAGTTAGATTAATTAATTAAATAAATATTAAGTAATTATAATTATATAATTATATTAGAATAGTAAAGTAGCTAAACTTATAAATTAAAAAGTCTAAACTATATTATATCTATTATCTATAACTAGTAATATAGTTTTTAGCCTTTTTATACTTTTCTACTCTATCTTAATTAACTATTATTTACTTAATTAATTAATTATACTTATCTTAATACTTTTTTTCTATTATATATAAAAAGGGTACTAATTTTCTATTATAATCCTCTCCCTAACACATTACTCGCCTTTAAGTATAGTATAATAGAAATAACTATAAAACTAACTTAAGAGTAAAATAAAATATATTTATTATAAAAAAAATTCCTACTATATAGTAATTAATTAAATAGTATTAGTAGCCTTTATATTTTTCTTAATTCTTTAATTACTATTCTTATATTAATTTATTTTTACCTAAGGGTTTAGGGGTTTTTATAAATAGCTTATAGATAAACCTTTAATTTTTTTTAAGTATAATACTAATAGGGGCTATAATTATATATATATTTATTTTTTTAATATAAATTACCTTTATTATTATTACTTTACTAATTAAGTTAAATTTAGAGGCTACTATTATAACTATATAAAGGGCTCTAGTACTTAGTTTTATAGCTTTTTTTATAGTTTTAAAAAATATAACTTTATTAGTTTTAAGGTTAAAGCTTATTCTCCTTTTTTTAAAGGAATATTTTAAATCTCTATAATAGATCTTAATCTCTTACTTATTAATTATTTTATAGCTTTTTTTATAAAATAATAGTAATTTAATAAAGTATTTATTTTTTAGTTTTTTATTAGCTATAAATTTAGTTTTTTACTTTTTTAAGGTCTTAGGAATTTCTTAAGTATTCCTTTTCTTTAGAGTCTATAGTTCTAGGGTTTTTAGCTTTATACTTTTCCTTTTTAGAGTTTTTAGATTAAAGGTATTTAGCTTTAATATTAATAGTAGTAGGGCTTTACTAGGTACTTTACTTTAGAGTTTTTTAAATTACTTTAGTATAGTTAGTTTTTCTTTTTTTTTATTATTTTTATTATTTTTATATTTAACTAATTAATTTAAAAGTATATTTTATAAGTTAGGTTTTACCTTAAATAAGTCTAGTAAGGCTTCTTTTTATTAAACTATAAAGTCTTATAAGAAAATATTTTTAATTTTTAGGGTTAACTTTTTAATATTTACTAGCCGTATTTTCTTTATTATCTTATTTACTAGCTAAAAATTTTCTTTATTTATATTAGAGTTAATTTTTTTTTTAAGTATTTTTAAGTTTATTAGTTTTAACTTAAGGGATAATATAAGTATATATTTTTTTTATTAAGGAATTATTTAGTTAGATAGGTTTAAAAGTATAGCTAGTAAGTATTTATATTATTTAGGTTTAGGAATATAGCAAATTTAAGGCTTATACTAAAAGTTTTAAATATTAGTAGGTAAGACTTTAATAGACTTACTAAGCTTAAGGGTACTAAAGAATACTATAGTAGTTTAAATACTTAAGTAAGTAAGCTTTAAAGGATATATTTTTATATAAGGTTTTATAGAGATTTTTATATTTAGTAGTTTTTTTATATTATATACTAGTATTTTTTTAAGAAAAAGAGAAATAAGGCTTAAGTTATATATATTTAGATTATATAGGCCTTTTTTCTTTTTTTTAAGTTCTATATTTAAATATATTATTAATTAACTAGTAAATTAGTATTACTTAGTAGCTAGAAGGAGAACTATATTTTTTAGTCTTAGTATATTTTTTATAATATTAGTAATAAGTATTTTATTTTTAATATACTAAGAGTATTATAATCTTAATTTATTATAGGCTATTACTATAAATAGTTACTTAAGTATTATTATAGCTTAATTAATTAATTACTTAAAAGTCTAGTTTAGAATTAATAATAATTTTTTATTTTCTTTATTAGTATTCTTATATAGCTATATTTTACTATCTATATTAAATATAGTAATAAGAATATTTTTAAGAATTTTTAAAATAAGAGTTTTAATATAGAATCTTATATAAAATAATAAAGTAAGTATATAGATATACTTATACTCTTATATTTCCTTTTATAGTTTAATTAATAGTAAGATTATATTAAAGCCTTTATAGTAGCTAAAGTTGTTATAGAAAGTCCTCTATATAAGTACTATTAACTTTATTTAAAGCCTTTACTCTTATAGTATAGAGTTATAGATAAGGAGGAGGGTATTCTTATAATTAAATATATAGTATACTTAATAACTATTTTTAAAATTAGTAAGCCTAGTAATAAACTTTTTACTAAAGATATTTTATTTAATTATTTTAAAGTATTCTTTTTTAAATAGTATTTTATATTATATAGTATTTTTTTTTAGTATATATATATTTTATATATAGTTATTCTTTATAAAGTAAAAGTAAAGGTATTTTATAATTAAGATTAGTTCTTTTAAGATATAATAAAGATTTTTAAGGCCCCTCTTTATAATAGTAAATATTATATTATAAGTAAAACTACTAGCCTAGTAATTTATACTTAAATTATATATAAAGTCTTTAATATTTTTTAAGTAGTTTTCCTAGCTATATTTATATATAAATATCTCTTCTTTATATTTTCCTAGGGGTACTAGTACTTAGTTAAGACTTTAATATATAAAGTTATTTTCTTTTATTAGTATATAGGTAGCCTACTAGGGCTATTTATCTTTTACTATAAAGATAGGTAAGGGGTTTTTAAAAACCTTAAGAATTATATAAAAGAGTAAGCTAGCCTTATTATTTAGGTTATAAAAGAAGTTTATATAAACTACGCCTAGTATATATCCTATATAAGCTAGGTTACGTATATCTAGCTTATTAATAGAAGTACTTTAAATATATTTTATAAACTCCTCTATAATATAAGTTACTTAATTAATTAATTATAATTAAAAAGAGATTTATTTTAAAAAGTTTAAAAAGTTTTTATTAGGTTATTATAGCTTTTATAATATATAAAAGGGAAGGAAGGAAAAAAGAAAGTATAAGGGTTTTTTCTTATATAGTTATTTATAATAGTATTTACTTAATTAATTAATATAAATACGTTTCCTTTATCTAGTTTTTTTACTTACTAAGCTAGTAGTAAGGTAACTACTTTTTAATTTATTATAGTAGTGTTTACTTAAATATTTATTTTAGTAGGGCTAGAAAAGCTTTTAAAATATCTAGGAATAATATTAATAACTTTAATAATTAGTTTATAATATCTTTATTAATTAATTAATTAATAGGAATATTATTTTCCTTAGCTTTTCTTACTTTTAAAGGTAAATATATAATACCTTAACTTAGTATAGGGATATTATAATTTAGTAAAGTTGCTTACTAGTTTAGTTAGTTTAAAGTAGTATAGATTAGGCTAGTCTATTTTATTAGTAAATATATTAGCTATTAATTAATTATCTATTTTTTATATTAATTATTACTTTTTTTTTAGGCTTATAATTATTCTTATTAATTTACCTTTATTAGTTATTTACTATTTAGTAGGTTAATTTACTTAGCTAGCTTAGCTAGTATTTACTTAACCTTTATATAGCTTTATAAGGTTTTTTTTTTTACTTTTTATTTTCTTTTTTTTTCTTTTTCTTATATACCTTTTTAGTTAAGGTTAACCTTTTTTTACTACTTTTATTTTTTCTTTTTTAATTTATATTTTTTAATATTATACTTTACCTTATAATAGCTTTTTTAAATCTACTAGAGTTTCCTTTATCTTATTAAAAAGGTTTATTTAACTTTTACCTTTTAATAACCTAAAAGCTAGATTAGTAATAGTTTTTAGCTTAAACTACCTTATTATATAGGTATAGGGGGGAAATTATTCTAGTAAAGTCTATTTTAAAAGAATATATCCTAAAAGTTATAAGTTATACTTTTAAATTAGTTTTAAGGCCCTAGAACTAATTAATTAATCTATAGATTATATCTAACTTTAAAGTTATTATTTATAATAGTTATATTTTTAACTAGTTTAAATATTTTTTATATATTAAGTTTAAGTTTAAATTATACTTTTTATTTTCGTAGAAAGTTATTTAATATACTCTAAGTAATAATAATAAGGTCTTTAATAACGCTATTAAATATCTTATTATTAAGCCTTACTAGATCTATATTTCTACTAAACTAGCTTATCCCCTAGGCTAGTTCTTTAGATAGTTATTTTTTAGTTATTTTTATATTATTAAGGCCTTTTTTATTATTTTTTATAGTAGGTAAAACCTTTAATATTATAATTATTATATTAAGAATTTTATAATAAATTACTCTATTTATTATAAGTATATAATATTTTTTTTTTTTAAGTATATTTTAATTTTAGGCTTTTAAAAGAGTAATTATACTAATTACGAGTATTATACCTATAGCGACTATTCTTAGACTTACTTATAAGCCTATTAAGTAGTAAAAAGTTATATTAGGAATTTTAATTTTCCTCTTATAGGCTTAAACTACTAGGATAAAATAGATTATAATTCTTAGATTACTAAGGTATTTTACTTTTTAACTACCCCTAGGATTTTTTAGTATTAGGTGTTTATTAAAATTAGTAATATATTAAAAGTTAATAAGGGTTTAGCTTTTTTAGCTTTATATAAATTAAAGGATTTTTTTAAGTATGTAAGGAAAATAAAGGTTAAAGGTAATTTATTATTTATTAAGGATAGTTATATTATTTTTAAGGATTATTTTTAAATTCTTACTTTTTCTTTTCTTTTATAACTAATTAGTTAAGAATCTTTCTTATAAATTTTTTAAGCTATAGCTATAGTAGAGGTAGATAGTAATTATTATCTTAAGAATTATAATTATATTAATATTTATCCTTACTATAAGTCGAAGGTCTACGAGGGTCTCGTAGACCTTCAACTTGTATTCTTACCTAGCAAGTAAAGTAGTTCTTAAATAGTCTATGGTCCTCGCGTAGTATTATAGGCAAGAGCTAAGCAACTATGCAGCCGTAGAAGGTCTATTAACCAAAGTAGTCTACCAGGTCGGGTACAAGGCCTTACATATATGTAAGGCAATGGAGGCTTATACGGCTACGGAGGGTCTGCCAAGTTAGGTACAAGGTCTTACATATATATAAGTTTTATAGCAAGCTCGACTCTTAGGTTAGGCTATATTTACAAGAAAATACAAAATAAAGTTTTTTTCTATCTTATATATAAGCTTTAGGGGCTCTTATAGTTAGGCTATAAAGCCTATCTACCTATATAAACTTTTTAAGTTATTTCTTAAGAGTTTAACTAGAGAGGTATATATTATAACCTCTTAGTCTATACGCTTATATTATTATTATACGTGTTACTAGTATTAACCACGCTAAAGCGTAACCTTAACCTAGTCTATATAGCTAAAGGTAAAGTATTACCTCTCCCTTATTTAATAATCTTATTATTAAGTTGGCTAAAGTAGCTAGTAGCCTAACTTCTATTTATCCTATATAACTATATAAGTAAATAAAGTTCTTAAATTATTTCTTATATAAAATTTAAGAAAGCTTTTTTTTCTTAATTAATTAATTATATAAGAGAAGATATTTCTAGTACTTATTTTTTTTAAAAAAGGGTTAGCTAAGTATATTATTCTTAGTTAATAGTTATATAAATATTATATTATATCTTTAAAAAGGTTTACTAGACTACTTATCTTAAATTAAAGTTACTTATAATTTATTTTTTAAACTTAAAGTTACTTATAATTTATTTTTTAAAATTAAAGTTACTTATAATTTATTTTTTAAAATTGAAGTTACTTAAGGTCTAGTATTAAGTAGCCTTGTAAAGGGAGTCTTTACCTAAAGGGATATTATAGCCCTAGTAAGGGCTATTGTTTATTTATTTAAACTAGTAGAGGAAATCCTTACTTAAAAAGATATTATAGCCTTAGTAAAGGCTATTATTTATTTATTTAAACTAGTAAAAGGAGTCCTTACTTAAAAGAATATTATAGCCTTAGTAAAGGCTATTATTTATTTTTTAAGGTTAAGGTTACTTATAATTTATTTTTTAAGGTTAAGATTACTTATAATTTATTTCTTAAGATTAAAGTTATTTATAATTTATTTCTTAAGATTAAAGTTACTTATAATCTATTTCTTAAGTCTAAGGCTTTATACTAAGGGCTTAGCTATTATTAATAAATTACTATTAATAGACTATTATTAATAGATTACTATATAGTAGCTTAGTTAGAAGGATCTTTTTTTAATTAATTAATTATATAGACCTAGTTAGTATTTTTCTTTAAGGTTACTTATTTTATACTTTTTCTTTACTTTTAAAATTATCTTTATTTTATTAGTATAATTACTATTTAATTAGTATAACTATTACTTAATTAGTATAACTACTACTTAATTATAATAGTAGCCTATAAAACTATTAATTAAATAGTTTTAATAGAGGTTTAGATATAAAAAATACCCTTTTTTTATTAAGGTTTTAAAAAGGTAGTTATAGTTTAGGTAAGGTATTCTTATTATAGGGTTCTAGATTAGGTAAGTATATATAAAGTTTAGAAAAGGGTAAGTATATATAAGTTCTTCTTATATTAATTTTAGAGGGTTATAAAGAAATAGCTTTAAGTAATATTATATAATATTTAGATTTCCTAGCTTTTAATATAGTTAGTAAGTAAACCTCTAGTTTTTTAAGATAACCTAGTTTTTAGTTACTTTATAATTTTTTTTATAGTTTTAAGTTATACTTTTTATTACTATTTTCTATATTAGAGGAAGTTATAGATATTAGTTATTATAGTATTTCTTTTTTTTTTTTTTTCTTTAGTTAGTTAAGGTTTTTTTTTTTAATTTTTAAAAAG
>JADHZA010000015.1:0-133501 GCA_018831705.1 Torrubiellomyces zombiae | reverse complement strand
TCCTCTGGACTCTACGCTGACCTTGCGAAAGGGGGAATAAGCTCCCTTATGTGGGAATAGCTTTTGAAGCTACGCCAGGGGTCAAAAAGGGTTGAAGTCGGAGATAGACCTGTCATTCTTGATATCCATGTTAAACTTAGACGTCGTCCATGCCGCATTGTTGTAGTTCACGTGCACACGCTTCAAAAACCTACATAGAGGCAAGCCAGGGGAAACCTCATTGAAGAACAAGCTGAAAGCTACATTTACATATATTCATCCTGCGAACAGCTGGAGATACGCCTGCCGTCCAAGAAAGAACTTGCATCCTTATATGTACCTGGTAGAGCTGGAAAATTTTATCTCTAGCAGGATTTGAAGCAGTGGCTACTAATGATCAACCACTTGTCTCTGTATGATGTATCATACGATAGTTTGTTATATTGAAAAGTCATCGTTTACGGTATATCACTTGACAAAACCAGACAAGGCTGAACAATAGATTTGAAATCCTTCATCAAAAAACCGTTGATTGCGTCCCAAGTAAAAAAACAAGTGTGTCATAAGTGAACTAGTACATGCTCAGAAGATGGCCAGAACTAACGCCTGCCGATACTGACCATCCTGATCTACACAGAAAACTTGCCCGTACATTTCCAGGTCCGCGCTACGGCTTTATCCAGACCTTCTCTCTGTCGATGACAATGCTCTCTAGTACACGCTAAGTGAATTCGCGTGGTCGTTGAGCATGACCTAATTGCGGCTCATCTTCATAGTCTTTGTCGTTGGGGCTTCTCCACGGCGAGTTCGACGACACAGGCTGGAGCCCGATCTGCTGCGACGGCGGTTCATATCCAGGAGGGGCATTTGGGTGTTGAGCGTTCTGCGAATCGCCGTTACGCCAGGGTTGCGGTTGGTAGGCAGTTGAGCCTCCGTCGGCCGCCGTGGCGCCGACAGGTTGGAACTGTTGTCTTTTCGCTCTTCGTCGAAAGTAGTAAAAGTACACCGCGCCGAGAAAGGCGAGGAACATGAGCAGCAAAGCCAGAGCCCAACTGGACCTGGGCACCTGGGCAAACGCAAAACCACTGTCGGACTTGTCAGCGTGGATCAGCTAAAATGAGACAGATGCGCATACACGAAGCCGTTGACGATGGCAAGAACGATAATGCCTCTTCCTAGCCATAGGTGAATCTTGCTGAACTTGGTAGGCGCCTGTGTCTTGCGCCACTGGAGATGGTGCATGACACCGAGCCCGAGCTGGCCCAGGATAGAGCCGATGATGATGTATCCCATTATCTGGTGGGGAGAGTTAAAGGGTCGAGACTATGGCCCAATGGTGTTAGAATAAAGTTTGACGTCCCGTCGAAAACGGTCATCAAATGGAGGAGGGGAAAAGACTCGGAACTGTGCTTACTCGTTGGTAGCGAAAGCTTGCTAGGATGCCCATGGCGAAGCCGATGAGTGCGCCAACGACCACGATGATCTGGTTGAGTGCGTGCCACTTGGGTGACTTGAGAGCTCTCAGGACAAAGATGCCAAAGGCCATGAGGGTGATGACGAAGAAGATCATGCATCCGGCGTGCGCCGACGTGGTCCAGTCCATCCTGTCGGTGTTCCTCCAGTCCAGGCTTGTGCCGTTGCTGACGGAGTTGTCGTCGAGGACAGGCGGATCCTGGCCACCCTGCGTCCTCTTCATGTCGATGGTGAAGACGCCGTACTCGCGGTGGAAGCGAAGGTTGGCGCGAGGATCGTCGCTGTCAACGGTGCCGGGGGGGCCGTAGGCGTACACAACCTTTTGGTTCGGGGACGAGACGTCGATGTAGCCGCTGTTCGATTTGGCGGCCGGCCAGCTCCTGCAGTTCTCGTGGCATCGAGCCGTGAACATCATATAGTCGCCAAAGATGCCGGTACCGTTGAGGACGTCGTACTTCATATCGGGAAAGTAATACGGCTCATAGTTTCCGTAGGAGAGCCGGGGAGAAAATGTGACGTTTTTCCCGTTCTCGCTGCGGTAAATCATGAGGAACAGTGCGCCCTTCATGTCATCGCTCCCGAGGCCAACGGCGCCCCAGGTGTTGGAGGTCGGGACGCGGATGCTGAAGTCGAAGCCTTTATCCTCGGGCCTGGAGAAGGCGAAGGAGACATCTTTCTCGTCGGAGACAAAGGTCGACTGAATGGAGGTGTTGTTTTTGTCGTCGGCGAGGGCAAGGCTTGCGGAGGCTACAGAACGTTGCGCACAGTCAGCACGACGTATCGAGCGCGAGTTTGGCAAGGGCGTGGCATCATCCATGGAGCCAGAGACTCACCTGCAACAGCGCAAGCCGCGCGCCAGACGCGCTGAGGGAGCATGCTACTGATCCGCCAGCTTTTCTGGCAGTCTCCCTGGCTCTGGTTGGGTTTGCGATGGCATTCGTCACGATGTGCAAAAGCGACGTGACAAGGATTGATGTTTGGAAGCTGGGGAAGCGGGAAAGCCGCGATGCATGTAAGGCAATTACGTTGGACAACGGTGACCAACCTCCGTCCCCTTAAGGCTAGTAGCTAAACTGGCAGCGTGGCTTCTGGGATGGAGTCAGGGAGGCCGCTATTGGCTGTTCATTTCGTCTTGGGCTCGTGAATCAGGCTGGAGCCGTATTACTTGGATCCGAGTTTATTGGTGAACGGGACAAGAAGCAAGCATGGACAGCAAACTCGAATGCTTCTGTGTTCATTTCCTACATACTTTACACGTCTCCTCATGCATGTATTACAAGTATATACGCGGCCAGGCCTACTTGAATGACGGGAGCATGCGACGTTTACCATGAGGATGATCAAAGCAGCAACCCTGATTGGTCCTTGTCGGTGCATCTCCGCTTTTCCAGGCACTCAATGCTCCGTAAGGAGGCCTGGGAGGTATCCTTCGGGCTCAGCAGTGCATCAGGCAGTGAAAAGACTTGGGTAGCCGGGGGGACCGCAAAATAATTGGTTCAGCCTTTGCGTTCTTACTCATACAGAGTCGGACATTTAATATTGACCCCTGGTGCATGCAGATACGTGTACGGAGTACTTGACCCACTGGCGTCACGACGGACCACGCGCCAGGAACCACATGTTGGATCCTTCGCTAATGTCATCCATCACTGCAACCTGTCATTACTCGGACCCTCTCGTGAGCGAACATCACGCTTTTTCTCCCTCATCCACTCAGAGCCTCCTTTTGTCCGTCGCCTGCTGTCTCGCTTCCTTTTCTGCACTCACTCGTTTCCGTCACTAAGTGAACTATGCTTTTGCTTCCATCATGTCGCAGATTCTCTCTCTTATAGGCTGGTCCTTTTTGCCTGGCGTGCGTTGTCCATCTCCCTACTCATCGCTCGAAAGTTTGAACATGAAGCAGCTGACCGTGCACCCACGCTTGTAGCTTGCCTCGTCCACGGTCCAGTACATCTACTACGGCCTCACCATCCGCGCTGGCGACCCTAAACCCCAGCCCGGTTCGAAGCGCTACAACCTCCACCGCCGCAACATTCACGTCCTCGTTATCCTCGCCTACCTCGCCTACACCGTCTACCAGGCCGACTACGATATCCTGCACCGGAATCCCTCCTTCTACGCCGACCTCGGTGCGCCGCTCACCGCCAGCGACCGCGAGATCAAGTCTCGTTTCCGTCGACTCGCCGCGCTGCACCACCCAGACAAGGCGGGCGACGTCGAACATGCGCAAGACTACTTTATGCATCTGAAGTTGGCGAGCGATACCTTGCAAGATGCGGCTAAACGCTTCGCCTACGACCGGATGGGCTCGGATGTTGTTGACTGGGCTCGATGCGTCACCGTACGAGACTTCGTGTCCCACGGCGTCTTCAACGATATTCTACCGCATTACGGCATTGCGGCCGCAACCATCTATATCTTGGGCCTGTTTGGATATATGGATTTCGGAAAGTTTTTCCGATGGCTGATTCTCTTGGCCATGTGTCTCTTTGAGATTTATACCGTCACACGGCCCTCGTATCCCACCTTTCTCAACGCCGTCAACGCCGTTGCCGCTCGCATCCCGTCCCGTCAACCATACCTGCCGTTCCAGTTCATTCAGCTCGCGCGTGAACTTTCCATCACGCTGTACGTAGCTCTCTCGCAAATTGGTCCACTCCTGATGCCCGACACCGACGCCAAGAAGGCTTCCAAGAGCGACGAAAAGGCTCTGGGGCAGACGCTGGACCAACTGGATGGGCTGGCGCAGCAACTGGACTCGGATACAGCGCGTCTGATGGAAATGGAAGTATCGCCGTACAAGGGGGACCCGAAGATGGTAGACACCCTCAGGAGCAAGATGCGGGAGTGGCTGATTCAGAACACGATTCGCGCCGATCCCATGGTCCGAGATGCGCTCGGGACGTCGTTCAAGAAGAGAAGTATAGATAAACAGGACGAGGCCAAGGGTCGTCAATGACGCAAGCCTCTTATCCACGGAACACTTAGACTAGACTTTTGCTATTTATAGACCGCATTCCTCTGCGTCGCAGCATCCTCATGTCTCAACACTTCATGATTCTTTTGAGCATCGACCACACAAATATCCGACAGTTATTCGTGACCCAACTGAAATTGGGGTGCTTCTTGACATATTCCTGCACTACAAGCAGATCAGCCTCCGTTCATCGTTCAACATTCTCGAAACTTACCCCATTCGCGGATCTGCTCCATGCTGCATTTGACCTCGCCCGCAAATTTGAACAGATGATCCTCTCGACAGTCCCTCTCCCACCGAGGGTTGCCTAGGTCGTCAAACTCTGGGGAGCGGTTCGCCCACCATCCCTCCAGATCTCGGATCTCGAGCTTATCGCCCCATTTGCCGTTTTCCTTGCTCGCCTCGAAACGATAGCCTTCGAAAACGCGTCGTCCATCGGCCTTTTCCTCAACCAGGCCGATGACGAGACCGCCGTGACTGCACCCCTTGGGCAAAAATCGAAGCGTAGGCCAGCCCTCGGTGAGCGCATACCTTTTTCCCGGGTAGATTTTCTCTCCTTTCTTTTCAGCCGCGGCAACGAGGATCCGATAGTTGTACTCGCCGCGGGGGATAACGGCGGCCACGAGCTGGGAGGAGAGGGCGAGGGCAGCGAATAGCCCCTGAGATAGTTGCATGTTGGGCTTAATTTTGAGATGAACTTGAGGGTTGCGCCACGTCAGAGAAGCATGTTGCACGCGGGCGGGCTATCTATGAGTCTCCTGATGGTTTAAGGTCTCATTTTAGGCAGAGGGAACTCTACTGGAGGCTCGCGTACAAATGTATCTCCATAATGGGATCCAAGGGAACTAGGCCATGCGGATCTGCATCTTACGGGTGAATATTGTCGATCCATTTTGCTAGCGACGGTGGTGAAGAGCGGGAACATGCTCCTTAGACCAGTCTCTATCGTTTTGCCTGGAAAGTATGGGCTCTCTCTCGCCTTGGACAGAGATATTATCCATCGATATATCCTGGAAGGAGAGTAAATGCGGCCTCGAGCCCCCGTGCTCCCTTTGCATATAGTATCTCAGCGGGTTATCTCGGCCTTTTCGGCCTGTCCCATCCCCGTCGGAGGTTTGTTTCACTTTTTATTACTCGGTACGGACCCACACATCGGAGCGCAGGGGCCGTGCAAGACATGATTAATAGTCCGGCCGGCACAAGATGGTCTAGAGTCTACGGGAACGGGAACGGCCGGGTTTCGCCTTAATTTGTTTGGTGCCTATAGCGGGGACTTGGTAATGCAATTAGATGAAGACTCCCTAATTTTGGATCCCAAGTGCATCCATGCAGCAATCTTCTCTGTGATATGGGCTAAACTTTACGATAAACTGTCCTCTTCTTCTTCTTCTCTTCTCTTTTCCAGACATGCCCATGCAGCAGACACATCCTCATCTCGTCCTTTTCGTCGCAGCCAAGACTTGGAATGTCCAAATCCGGCGATGGCGGGCATCATGAGCATGCGGGTTGCGACACGTCTGGTTTCTTGATATGTTCGAACAAGGCGGACCTGAACTTGCGACAGTTCTTCCAAAGAATGTCGAATCTGGGATTGTCTTCTCTGTATTTGTCCGCTACAGGGCAATGCATTAGCCAGGAGACATGAGAAGGAAAAATAAATGATGTCACGCTTGGTAGACCTACTCCAGAAACGGATGTCCTGCAAGTCAAAGTCCACTTCTCCGGCCATTGTAAACGAATGCGCCAGCTCGCACCCGATATTGCCCTGGCCGTCGACAGAGAAGACCCTATTTACCCACCACTCTTCTTTGATGGTGATCTCGGTCGGACCACAGTATTGCCGGAGACGGCCCTTGCCTTGGTCCTTGACGTCTGCATCGATGCGCGACGCCCGGAACCCTAGCCGTTCATTCGCTACTGGAATCACGGTGCCGGCCACCAGCGCGACGTGGGCGATGCGTTTCAACGCCGATGTCGTGCCCCAGTTCTCGACGAGGGCGTACGACTTGCCGACTTCGATGGCCATCTTGACCTTGTTCGCTTCCGTCTCGAGAAGCTCGTAGTTGGCTACCAGCATCCTGTCTCGTTCTGCTGCTTCTTCCTCATCGACCTCGGAGGCTCCGGCTACGAGGAGGATGAAGAAGGAGAAGAAGACGAACAGGTACTTGGGCAAGCGCATGGTGATGGTGAGGGTGAGGGTGAGGGTGATGGTGATGGTGATGGTGACGTGACGGTAATGGTTCTCTACCGTCTTTACGGAGTGGATGGTCGAGCGCTAACATACTGATATACTTTTCTCTATCTGCTGGACCAAGCTGGGTACATGTAACTTAGTACGCGGATCTGATTCGCATTGATGGTGACGTATCATTCAAACTATTGCTTCCTTTGGAAGATGCAGTATCATGCACCACGCTTCCTGAAGGACTCTACTCCGCTCAGACAATGGGTCCACCTACGGAGGTGTACGGGTTCGAATCCGTCAAGAAGGGTTGACAGCTGTCAGCCCCTGAATATGGCTTGGATTGAGTGCTACTGAGACTATGCTTGGGGATCCTGCCAGGCAAACACTACTTGCAGGCTGTGGTTTCATTCCTCTCGTGGAGACTCAATCAGAACTTAACTTCGAGGCATGACGATGGATGCATCTTGGCATGTTTCACCTCTGATTGCGTCTTGGCAAAAAGGCCCCACGGACAAGATACCCTGAAGAAATAAAGAGATAAAGTGGTGAACAGCCTTCTTTCTACGTGAGAGCGTATTATATATTACAGAAATCCAAAAAGATCGTCGTGGAGACGACGCACATCATCTGTGAATGGATAAGCAAAGTGAGAAATTTCAAGAGATTGTTGGAGGGTTTGCCGATGTTTGCAACCCGACAAGATCGGGTCAAGAGCATCATAGGTCTGGTGTTCCCATGACCAAGGCATGTTGAGAAGCATGGTGAAGTTGCGAAGGGATCAACCGGCACTCATCGCTTGGGGATAAACTGTCAGGGCGGTTCTAGGTGAAGTGATGGAAGTGAACAAGAGGCTCAAGGGTGCCACGATTCTGAATACGCATTAATCCTTGAGGCCTCCTTTCTACGTAGCGGAGACCTCGCGGCTCTTATATAGTCTATCAGTTTTAACATGAGCCGATATCGCAACCTAATCCCCTGGCGGCCCCGGCCGCCACTGTGGTCAGGGCTCCATCAGTGAATTGCTCCCTGACATAAACTCTCTCTCTGATCTGTTACCAAAGGGCTCCGATAGGGAACTGTGAATAACAGGTGAACGAGACAAAACCAAAGTAGCTTAGAATGCAATCTTTCAAACCCCCTTTGCAGTCAGGCTGAAAGATCCTTTGTTTGATTGCTCCATTGCATCGTATTCTTTGTTGCTTGACCCCAGTCTCTGGCACTTCAAGGGGCAGTTATTCCTTGCGCGGGCTGTCAAGAGTGTACAAAGCGTGAAGCCCCAACTGTGTCGTACATGCAATGAGCCCGTCCATGTAGAAGTTACTATTATTAAGGTTACTGTATCGCGGATATGGGCGTATGT
The DNA here is from genome assembly GCA_018831705.1 of Torrubiellomyces zombiae. NCBI lineage: Eukaryota > Fungi > Ascomycota > Sordariomycetes > Hypocreales > Ophiocordycipitaceae > Torrubiellomyces > Torrubiellomyces zombiae. The sequence continues at coordinate 125,527 of JADHZA010000015.1, read as the reverse complement.
ACTGGTCCATCACCTGGATCAAATAATGTAGATTGCTCAAAGGCAGCTACGGGGTCGTCAGGCTGCCCAGTTGATTTGAATGGTTTGGGCCAGCTGTGCTTGAAATTTCTCCTTTGATTTGGTGTCCACCGTGAGCTGGGTCGACTGAGAACCTAAAGTCTCCGCGAACGCACATAGTCTGGCCGCGCCCACTTGACCATCCATTCACACTCCAGGGCTTGGTCTGCTGTCAGTCGCTCTTCCGGGCGGAATCTAAGCATACGCCGCATCATGCCCAGAATGGCCGCGGCCTCATCATCACCGAAGACGCCCATGCCATCTTCCCGTCGATATTTCTGGACGCCTTCCGCAAACGCCACCTCCAGTGTCCACCATAGCTCTTGATCGGATTTCCGCTGTCCATCGTCCTCGAGATATTCCCCTCGCGCTTCCCACTTCTCTAGCCACGCAGCTGGCAAAGGTCCTACCAAATCGACCAGCTGACTTATGAAGTCGTCCTCGGAGCAAAAGTAGCTGCTAAACAGCGGCTTCATGCCGATGATGTCCCATAAAGCAGTTGCGAGGCTCCAAATATCTGCTAAGAAAGACAAGGGAACATCTGGTTCAAGGTAAGCCTCTGGGGGCCGAAAGTGTGGCGGCGTAGCGCAGTCTCGGCCAAGGCGAGATTCTGCCGCGGGGGCGAATGATTCTCCAAAATCGCTTAAGAGAAGGCGTGCGTCCGACAAAGTAAAGTCTTCCGCCCTCTTTCCCATAGAAAGGGGGACTACTGCGGTCGACGGCACTCCGGGTGGAAGCCCCTGTCCGTCAGACCGTTTCACTGGATAGGATTCTGGCTCTCCATATCTTTTGCGGAATTGCTCCAATGTCATTTGGCTAAACTCTGGAGGCGCTCGAACGAGAATGTTGCGTAGATGAATATCTACTGTGAATGTCAGCAATACTTCAGAGGAGAAGATGATGCCACAGACCTCCATGTGCATATCCGCGCGCGTGAACATACGCGATAGCCAGCACGAGTTCGTAGGCCATGGAACGAGCAACTTCAAGGGTGAAGAGTCTGCTGAAGGAAGCTTCTCGCAGGTTGCACAGGGCAACGTCGGTGGTATAACACGGATGGCAGCCGTTTGGCCCCTGGACACTGAACTCGTCCAGGATGCGCGGAATAGCTTCGACGGCTGCGCTGGGATGGTCTTTCGCGTCGAGGGCGCGCATGATTTCAACTTCGCGCCGCAGGGAGTCTGCCATGCCAACCTTGACTGCGACATATCGTCTTCGTACTACATCGCGGGCCAGCCAAACAGTAGACCATCCTCCGTGGCCAAGCTTGTCTATGATGTGATATCGATCGTGAAAAACCTCTCCGATCTGGACAGGGTGATAGCCTCCCTTGACATAGTTGGACAATCGCTCAACACCGTCGATCCACTTATACTCGGGAACATATCCCATGCTGGAGAAACACGATGCGGTGACAGAGGGTCCGTTAATGTCGCAAAAGCGGCATGGAGATATTGCTGCCCGAAGCGCGCCCAAGGGTGATGGTGCTGACTTGGCGAACCGGATCATGATTCGGGTAGTAGCCTTGGGCTGAGCGTTGCATCTTCTGATGGATAACATTGCTCATAAAGAAGATATAAACAGTATTGAAGTCGCCCAAGCTATGGTATGTGTGAATGGTGCTGTTGTGCCGACAAGCGGGATCCCGCCCGGGTCGTCGTCACCCTAGGCCTGGGTGTCGACTGCAGATTCAACTAGGTCAAGAAGGATGAAAAGGATCAAATTCAATATAAAAGAAATTGCACGGGTGCGAGACGGGAGCCGTCGAGATGAACAACTCAATCGTACGGGTGGCCGTGAGCACTGTCTAACAACGACCTGTCAAATTCCCAACAGGTGCCGAGTTCGACAGCAACCAGCTTGGAAGGGATCCCTTTCGCCTGGAAAGAAATCATTGTGAATTAATAGAAGAAGCATCAATCAAATTCACGTTAAGTTTGACTTTCTTACCACTCAGAAACTCTGTCTGGTAAGACACCCTTCACCCTCTACGATGGGATAGTACAATAGGTCTCGATACGCTGTAGAAGGGGCCAGGAGGTCCATGAGGGCCTAGAAGCAAGCAAGGCCCGGCGCTTGGTTGGTGTGATGTTCTGTATTTTTTTTGGGGGGGGGGCACAGCAACACAATCACGTGCTGCTGTTGATTATGTGGCGGCGGTTTAGGTCTTACCTTAGTCCTGCATCTTCACGACCTTCACTTCGCCCAGCCCATATGTGGACGAGCAACAAGATAATGGTCTGCACATCGAATATGAAGATTGGAGACCTCAAATCTTTCAGACATGGACTCTCGACCGTCTTGTCTACAATTCGCTACCGCGCCGGAGCTATTGTAGCACCGTTCAAGAGGCCTAGACCAACCGAGTCAAAGGCCAATATAGATACTCACTGTGCAAGCAATGACGCTGCCTACGTGCCTGTTGAAGCCGATTATCCTACGTTCCCGCCGCCTCCGCCTCAACAAATACTAAGCAACGCCAAGGATTACCTGGACGCAGTACGAATGCGCAAGTTTGGCGCGCCCATGGGCATCTACACGGACAATTCGCTCTTTGCCTTGTACAGGCTCTACGAGTCCTTCGTGTTGGACCAGCGCTTTGCATATCGGAACAACTTGGAATGGTTCTGGCGGCAGCATCAATGGGCCGTTCACGACATCCCTGACCCGAGAGATGATCACTCGTCGCGCTACGCAATGCTGGCCGGCGTGACGTACTTGCTGGTACGGTCGTTTAATGAGAGGATAGAGAAGGGCTTGCGGCGAGGTACCAGCCCGCTCGTTTCGATGGAAGAGATTGAGAAAAGGAGACGTGAGCCAGAAGGTGATCGACCTTATGAGCGTGTCCCTGAATGGGCTGCACAGGCGTCCGGCGCAGAGCAACAGCTCATAATACCAACTGAAGACGGTGTGCTTCTCGACGGACCAGACGACCCAAGAGCCGACTCTGACTTTTTGGCCAAGAACATCATTATATGGACGCCACATGTTTCATTCACCTGAACTCGGGATTGAAAGTCAAGTCATGCTTTAAAACTATGATCATGACAGTTATCTCTCCTCCCCGTAACACGGACCAATATCCTCGGGTCCTTGGACTGAGCTCACACGATTCCCCTGCGGCCATATCGTCGCTCATACTCCCGCTTGAGCTTGGACACCACAACCGAGTTGATCTCATGATGGAATCGCGCCGCCCATTTCTCAATACGAGCCTGTTTGACGGCCCGATCCTCTGTCAAGATGATCTGGTGAAGATAGTCGGCTGCATCGCTCAGATCGTACTCCCGGACCTGCATCCTGGCCACCACTCGAGCCAGTTTTGCGGTAAGAGCATATTCCCACGGTGCCGCGAGCAAGGTCAGGCCTGGTTCCTGGAACACCACCACCCTCCTTTCCATGGCCAGACTCGTCAGCTCCTTCTGCGTACTTGGCGCCATCCACATTTGCGTTTCGGTATTGAACCAGTCCGTGCCGAGATCGACGGGACTGTGCTGCAGTGCGTACTGCATCGCTTCGTCCAGCAGGATGCGTGCGGTCGTGTCCAAGTTGGAACCAAAGACGTCCACATCGTGTGTGGACGGCCGCGATTGCAGGTGGATGGCGTTTACGGCGCCGCCAACCGTGATGGCTGTGATGTCGGCGCTTTTCCCATGAATGTAGCTTGCCATCAACGCCAGCGAATGTTTCAGATGGGCAGCATCGATCTCTTGAGTCGTCTTTGGTATGGGTGCGCCGAGATTGTCGAGACGATTGCGAGGGACGTGGATGGTCACATTTTGAGGAGCGCCTATGGTTCTGGCGGGCCGGGGAGCCGGCTCATTGGCGCTGGGCTGTCCAAAACACATGTTGTCAACTTTTAGTGGAGCTGTGATCAACAGGCAAGAAACAGGAGAAGAGAAATGATGTCAAAAGGAATGGTTCAACTTGTCTCGGCTCGTACGTCAAGGCAAGGCAAGCACTCGAGAGCCTGCTGCGCCGTTTTCATCTCCATTTATAATGATCCAGAGATTGGGGGAAAAGGTGACTGGTTTGCCTGTCAGCGTCAGCAGTAGACCAGGTGTATGACCGTGATTTTTCGTTGGCCTTGGCCGTTTCATCATTCATTGCTGTACAGCGACTGCACTGGACGGCATGATGGCTGGTCTTCTGCAACCGTGCCTCAGGCCCTGTGTTGGCCCGATATTCGACCTCGGCGCTTCGTGATTCCCAGAGCTCTCCATAGTAGCGACTACGACTGTATTTACAAAACCCAGGTAAGCAAAAGCATGCTCCAAGTTTGTTACACTGGCGACTGTATTGTGATTGCCTTGTGAAATGCCGGCAGCGTGTGTCGTCATCGTAAAAACCCCTCGCGATGATTCATTTAAAGGGCGCTTTGCGGAACCGTTATGCGAGCCGTCCGTATAGAACGTGGCGCCAAAAAAGGGAGCTTGAACGCAGACCCATTTTCTGCGCCGCCTGAGCTTGGACCTACCTCTTCACATACCGCGCGGCACCCTCAAGCAGCTAAACGCCTACACATTAATAGCATCACACAGCGTATGGGGAACCGACACGGCCAGTCGCTTCATTTATTGAAGATAAACGCTTCCCCCGCGCGTCGACAAATAATACCTGACCTTCCTCCATCGTCGGACCTTTCCAGTAACCAAGCCTTTCGTGAGAGTCATCTTTGCCAGTCATGAGTGCCCATGAGACCTGTCAAGCTGCGCCGGCCGTCAAGTCGTCCATCACGCTGCCACGCCAATATGTCAAAGAAGCATCCCAGTTCCTCCTCAGATGCCACCCTCTACACAGACAAAAAGCCCAGCAACCACGGCAAGACAACCCGATCCGGATCGTATGCATCTCCGATACGCACAACCAGAAACCAGCCCTACCCCCCGGAGACATCCTCATCCATGCCGGCGACCTGACTCAGTCCGGCTCGGTAGACGAGCTCCAATCCCAGCTGACATGGCTCTCGTCTCAGCCGCATGCCTATAAGCTCGCCATTGCAGGCAACCACGACGTCCTGCTCGACGACGTCTTTCTTAAAGATCACCCTGAAAGACGGTACGGCGACACACGCACAGCCAGCGACCTCGATTGGGGCACCATCACCTACCTCCAAGACTCTTCTACTACGCTTACCATCCGAGGGCGCACCCTCATCATCCACGGTAGCCCGTGGACGCCACGCTACGGCGTCTCTGCTTTCCAATACAGCCGTGATGTGGACCCCTGGTCGTTTCCTACCAAGGTAGATGTGCTCATCACCCACGGGCCTCCGTATCAGCATCTCGACCGACGCGACTTTCACGAAGGCGGCTGTGCTTACCTCGCCTCACATGTTGCGCGTCTACGTCCGAGACTGCATGTGTTTGGACATATACATGCGGCGCGCGGGAGGGAAGACGTGCTGCTGGACGGAACGAGGAGGATGCATGAGGAGGTCCAGGCCGGTTGGGCTGGGTGGCTGACGGTTGTGCTCATGGCGATGCGCGTTGCGAGCAGTTGGTTAGCGTATCTTGTTCCATGGAAGAATGGTAGACAAAGGGTGACTACATTTGTGAATGCTGCCTTGGTTAGGGGACCCGAGAATGAGCTTCGGTACGAGGCTATCGTGGTCGAGGTGTGAGCCGTGTTTCCGGGCTGAAGTCGAGCTTTCACACCGTTGATGAAGTTCTCCGACGTAGTGGGGATGAGCACTGCAGGGTTCAATGTAGCTGGTCATCTTTGATACTGGAGAAGATGATGACACCAGAAATTATTACATACTAAACTCATCATATCATTTCAACAGCTCTTGGGCCTCACATAATTACATGTACAAAAGTGAGAAATTTAGCACACTCATGGCCCGACTCTTCTGCGGCAAGTAGCACATTTCCTAGTCCATCCACCTCGTATTCGGGGGTTCTGGAAGATGAGATCACGCGATCGGGCTGTTCGCGTATTCCTCCAATTCTTGGTTTTTTGGCCAAACCGCCTTCTTAGACCAGACACCTCGAGTATCTTCACCCCTCTCATCTCCATGGATAGCTTCGAGAAGGCCAAAGATGCCTTTGTCTGCGGTATATCCATTTGAAGCTGCATGGACTTGGAGCCCTTCTTGATATTTATCCTTGAGGGCCATGACTGTATGTTTCTCACCTTAGCCGGTTGTGCTCCGCCTTTTTCTGCAGCAGGCGACTTTGGTTGTGGTTCTCCGTTTATCGATGGTAACTGTTTGCGTCCAGGTGCCTGCCATGCCGGCCGGAAATATTCTCCAAACCTGACGGCGTCTCCACATGGGGCTCATCGGCATTCGGATGATAATTTCGTAGGCCGTCCGGGGGGCTTGAGATAGTAATCAGCCCAGCTGTCTGTTGGTGACCAGAAGTGTCCGCCCATACAGGAGTCTTTCAACCTTGCCGCAAGTAAGGCAGCCTCCCAACTTGACAGACTATCGACTCCTTTTGGGCGGAAAGGACCAGTACAGCGGTGAGCAGTCAGTGCGAACGAACGCTGGTGCTCCCACCATCCATCAACCGAGGTCATCCATCAATCTAAATATCGTCGTGTTCTTGACGAAGCAGTCGCTCGCTCCTTCGCACCCAAGCGCGACACGAGTCCGACCAAGATCAGCTTGGCCATGCAGTTGGACGAGAATCGCAGCTGCCGCCTCGCACGAGGTTTCCAGCGCTTCGGCACGCCTCGAATCCGTTGTCGTCGGCTCTGGTGGACAGAGAAGTTCTGATATTGGCGGAAGAGCACCATCCGTGAAATACCCGACGTTTACGTTCTCGTCGTTGACCGGCCGTTGACACTTCAATTCAGTAGGATGTGCCTTTGACATCATCCCAGGTATCCTTGATCCGATGGCAGCCGTAGGGGGTTTCGCCGGCTGCGGGTGCTCGGGAGAGGCCAGATAGTGACTGACTTCGCCCTCAGAGACGCCGTGCAAGCTGAGCAACGCTCGTAACCGTCTGTTCTCGTCGAAAACGACTTGGGCGGCCGTCTGCATGTCCAGGGAGGCCTGGATGCCCTGGCGCTTGTATTCTACCAGCTGTCTTGACATACGGTCGAGGAGCTCTTTGCGCCGGGCTCTGGAGCGCCGCTGGCTCTCGCGATTTTGAGCGCTGGACTCTGCCGTCTTGACCTGCGCCAGGCGTGAGAAAAACTGTGGCAATCACGAGTCTACGTGCGGGGGGTCGCACCTTGCGAGGCATTGCGCATTTGCAGTGGACGCTCGATGGCGCGGATCGGATGTGTGGCAGTTATTGTAAGGCGGCTACCGTGCAAAAACGTCGCTTCTTTCTAGCTGGTCGGTGAGTGAGGCGTGTTGCTACCGTACGATTGGCGTATGAGTAAAAGCGTCGTCTTACCGGGAGGGTTGAAACTGGCAGATTTTGGTGGACTGAGTCCCGATGCACGGTGGGTAAACATTTGCGGGGTCAAAAATAAGTGGCGAGGAGCCGGAGCCTCAGACCACGGGTCACAAGAGCTTGTATGTATTCCACGGGTCATCTGCATTTTTCATCAAGTCAGTGACAACGCATGTCTTTTTTTCCCCCCGTGGTTCTGGGAACAGCTCCATCAGAGCAAGGAGATGTCGCATGTCTGAAGAATTGTCGCTCGGACACGACCGCCTGGTCCACATAGATACTGCCATGCTGCTAATTTACAGGTACTTGGGAACACAAGAATGATCCCTTCAGCGGTCCAATCAGAATGCGCACAAGTGTGTCATTCCCGGCTCCTCATTGGCTCGGAGGCCAGAAATCCACAACGCCGGATCAGAACGGCAGCGAGAGCCCGAATGAGACTGATGAAGTTGAAGGCGGGCCTTTGAAAGTACATAATGCAATGACACGACCATAAACCAGCCCTTGAAAGACATGAACAAATTTCTTTGATCATCATATGCATCAATTGGGCACAGCACCTTCCCACCATGTCCGCCGAACCGATGCCCCAGGAGTCGGTGGCGCCACCTTCGGCCGATCCCCTGGCTTCCTCCACCAGCGCCGATGACCCGGAAAGGCAGACCGGCAGCGACACAAAAGAGTCTGTATCAGCCTTCAAGGCGCTGGGATGGCTCGACCGCTACCTTGCCCTGTGGATCTTTCTCGCCATGGTCGTTGGCATCATCCTTGGCAACTTTGTGCCCTCTACCGGTCCTGCCTTGCAGAAGGGCAAGTTCGTTGGCGTGTCGATTCCCATCGGTATGCAACGTCCCCCTTCGGTCGACGAGGTGTAAGCTGAATATCTCGGGACTGTAGCTATCGGGCTTTTGGTCATGATGTACCCGATTTTGTGCAAAGTCCGATATGAGTCGCTCCATAAGCTTCTAGCACATCGCTCGATGTGGAAGCAGATTCTCTTCAGTATCTTCGTCAACTGGATTGTCGCCCCGTTTCTCATGGTAGCCGAACACTTTTTTCCTCACTGCGTTCGTGCGTCCTGCAGCTGACATCCCTAGCTTGGTCTTGCGTGGGCTTTTCTCCCAGACAAAAGCGATCTACGTGTTGGCCTGATCCTCGTCGGTCTCGGGCGATGCATTGCCATGGTTGGTTGTTCGATTACCGTTGGACCACGCTCAAGCTAACATGTGGTTGCAGGTTCTCATCTGGAACGATTTGGCGGGCGGCGATGGCGAGTACTGCGCCATCCTCGTTGCCATCAACTCGATCTTCCAGGTGGTCCTGTTTGCTCCCCTGGCTGTATTCTTCGTCCGCGTCATCGGCGGGGAGATGGATGTGGGTAGAATCTCGTACGAGGTTGTCGCAACAAGCGTCGGCGTGTTTCTGGGCATTCCCTTGGCGGCAGCCCTGGTCACACGCTTTGCGTTACGCATCACAGCCGGGCCGGCCTGGTACGAAGGCGTGTTCCTCCGACTCGCAGCGCCTTGGTCCCTGGTCGGGCTGCTCTATACCATTCTGGTGCTATTCGCGTCTCAGGGGCATCAGGTAGTCCACCAGGTTGTTGCTGTGGTCCGAGTCACAGCTCCGCTCATCGTCTACTTTGTCTCCATCTTCTGCGTCACTCTGCACATGAACTTTCGCCTTGGTTTCAAGTACCCGATTGCAGTGACGCAGAGTTTCACAGCGTCCAGCAACAACTTTGAGCTTGCTATTGCGGTTGCCGTTGCCACTTTTGGACCTGATAGCGACCAGGCACTTGCATCCACGGTAGGGCCGTTGATTGAGGTTCCTGTTCTCCTTGGCCTGGTATACCTCACGCGGGTAGTGCGGAAAAGATGGGAATGAAAGAATTGGGCCTCATGAATGCCTTTTTCTCGTTTTCGAGAAAAGCCACAGCACGTAACGAACCTTTATTGGTTGACCGATTCGGGACCCACGTGACTCGCCCTACTTCTACTTCTCCTCCTTCACCCCTCGACTCATGGTCTTACAACTCAGCGGTACATCCGGCCCGCAAATCATCAACAACAAGCTGTATAGCTCTTGATTCAACTCATATCGTAAAATAAGGCGTTGGAAAAGAGCCTTTACATGGAGTCACTCCGTCAAAGTCTATCAGAAAGCATAGCATCATGTCTCAGCCTCCAGTCGATTCTCAAGCCCAAGAGCTGCCACTATGGCTCAATCCCGCCACCGCCAAACACATTGTCAAAGGAAACTTTACGACTCTAAGTGTCCGGCCCAAGACCGCTGAGCTAGGAGAATGGGTCGCGTATCTGGGTAAGGTCAACACTCTCGTTCCTTGTGCCGCTCGCTCACACGATACACAGTTGTCGAGCATTACCGCACGTTGTGGAATTTTGTAAGCATCATCCATGAGAAAGAATCCAACGGTGAATCCATCTGCAATCCGACGACTTGTCCTCGACTATCCGCTGGACCGTACGTTTCTTTCCATTTTCCGAGCTCAGCAGCCTCATGGCTGATCTTCTTAGAAATCACTCATACACCTGGCTCGATGAGGACCAAAACCTTGCGCAGCTCTCAGCCTATGAATACATAATGCACATACATCGATGGATGTCCTCAAAAGTCGATGACCCAGCCGTCTTTCCAACTGATCCTCTTGGCACGGCATCGGCGTTGAACGCCGAGCATGCGGCTAGTGCTTCCTCCGCAATATACAGTGACGATCCATGGGTAGGTATCCGGAGTGGCTTCCCGGAGAAATTCACCCCCATCTGCGAGATTATCTTCCGTCAACTGTTCCGAATATATGCTCATCTGTATTGGAATCATTTTGTCGAACCATTTTTTCATTTTAGTCTCGAAAAACAATTGAATAGTTGCTTTAGTCACTTCCTGCTGACCGCTATTGGCCTTGGGATGCTGGAGCTCGATGAAATTGAACCGATGAAAGACCTCATCAGTTTATGGGCAGCTGACGGCACCTTTCCTGTCGAGTCACAAGCGTATCAATATGGCGACTTGGACCGCGGTCAATTTCTCCTCAGTCTAGGCGCTACTTCTTAAATCGAAGACATGTATCTCCTTTCTTCGAATCGAGAAACGACAAAAAGCGGTACCGCAGGTTTCTGTTTTCACGAATGGATAACGTGATAGCCAATCCAATTCATCAACATTCTTCGCAGCCATAACACCCACAAGTCTCTGACTCTCTACTGAGGACAGTCAATACCTTCATCAACTTTGCTTGTCTCCCCTGAAACTGGATCCCACCAAATCATTGATTCTATCCGTCCCCAGCGCTCGGACTCTGAGCTCAGTTCGATGAGGGCTTTTGTCAAATGTGATATCGATGATGGGTGCTGCCAGTGCAAGTAACATCAAGGATATGACCAGGTTTTCCAGTGCCCTGGTACATGTATCTGGCGTGTGGAACAATGTCTCTAGATGTAGTTGCAAGTACTGCAGTCTAACCCTGTCGATCGAGATGACCGCATTATCCGCCGCAACAACAAGGGCAATTTTCGATAATACATGTAGTCCTCACCAATATGTCTACCTGTCCATACCTCACGGTTCAGAGGCCCGCGGGCCGACGTCTCACCTCAGTTCATGTTTTCCGCTTCCCCATGTATCAAGCCTCGAAAGTCTGCTTATCTCCCCATGCTTCCGCTCATGAGACACATTTATTGAGAGATCGAACTATCTCAGCCAGAAAAGCATGATAATATACTATGTCTATCATAGCAACACTACATAAGCAAGACACCAAGCCGCACACCAAGCAGCACACCAAGCAGCACACCAAGCAGCACACCAAGCAGCACACCAAGCAGCACACCAAGCAGCATAGCCAGAATCATACCTAGTACTAGCATGACAACATATAGTAGTACCACCGGCAGCGTACTGAAAGCAGTCTGGTATTCCGCGAACACTATTGCACCAGCCGAATTTGCAGTGAACATTTGTCATCGGAAAACAGCTCGTAGCACAGGCCACACGGAAGTCGTTTAAGATTGGAGGTTCTTGAGCCCGTCCTTCCGTTTCGTTGCACTCGCACGCCCCTGAAACATGCCGTTGTTCGGGAAATATTCCGTACAAGTAGCCATGGTGGGCTTGTGCTACCCGCGGACGGTGTTCAGCTTGTACTACAATTTTGCAAAACTGTTTACGATGTTGTTCTGATCATTGGTCAATGCTCAGGGCTTTCGTGTGGTGTAGACAGTCTGCACTCATCGGTCGAAGAAAAAGGAACGGGGTCAATCTGGCTATCTGCTGTGGTGGCGATATAAGGTATCAGCATACAGTAGTTTCTGCAATGACGTACGTGTGGACTCAGGTTTATCTCATGAATACAATACCAGTGGCCTCACACAATTACCTCACTAATACACAAAAGGTCTGTAAAAGTCTATCTTAGCGTATCCTGTCAGGCTATCGCACAGAAGAACGGAGCCCGCATCCGTAATATTGTACTACTACTACATGTAGGTAGGTAGGTTTCGCCTATCTCATATCATGTTGCCACTTGTACGGACAGCTGCCAACATCTTCCCGTTACTGTGCCATTGCCTTCGTCAAAACAGTGATTCATCGGCCTATTATTCGTCGTTTTAAGCGAGTTCACACAAACGCGTGGGCAAAATTGTAGTACGTAACTCGTTTACGACCAATATTTAAACCAGCGCTCCTCCCCTCGTCCCAGCTCGCTGCATCACATTCTGCACCATCCGACGACTTCACTTTCCGGGACCATCCTTCTCCTCGGTCGTCTCGCATTAGTTTTTGTTCCATCCCTCTCGTCGTCGCCGTAGGCTCCTCGAACTGAGGCCATCTCAACGATATCAGGGCTTAGGTGACCTGTGATTCCCGAGTCAGTACGTTTCGGCGGCTGACACGTTTGTGCTTGCACATCAATTGGGAGGGATCAGATATCCGACGTTTTGGTGTCGTTTGGTGTGGCTTTCACGACGTGGAGTCTTCCAGCTCTCCCAGGAGGTTGGACATTCCGGTTAACAGACCTTTCTCAAAGCCACTTGACGTCTGTTCTCGTTAGACATTTTCCCGCCGTGCTCCGGCCAAACCCATCCGATAATCTTACGACGTTGAGTCTTCCAGTTCTCCCACGAGGTTGGAATTTAGACCACATTCTTTCTCAGGTTTGTTTACTTTCTCTAAACTATCCACTTCCTCTGGACGGTCCAGTTTTGGAGACTATCTTCTGTGTCAGGACTGTCCACTGGACCATCCACTTTTACAAGACGATCCCTTGTCTAACCATTCCCCTTCATTAGGTCGCCCTCGCCCATTGCAGTCGAAATGTCACGCCGAGGTCCGAATAAGAATAAGAAAAACAGGAAGCCGCTCAGCGACATCGCTAAGCCTCCCAGTCCTAGCAGCGATACACAAAATATCGAGGAGAGACTAGGCCACCTGCAGCTATCTCAGGAAGGAGGTGAAAGCTCCGGGAGCCAAAACAAGGGCAAGGAAAAGGAAAAGACCCGAGAAGACGACTTTCTCAAGCTTTTCGAGGATTTTCGCAACCGGCACTCGACCCAACCCCAAGACATCGATCAGCTGAAAAATTATCTTTCTTTCGACCCAGAATGGAAGAAGCCCTCGGATATCTTGCCACTCGATGACTTTAAGACGAGGGTGGAACTGATCAAAGAACTTGCGAACGAGGCTTATGGCAAGAAGATAAACAAGAAAAAACAGGAAGTTGAAGCGCTCACTGAAGTTCAACTTTCATATTTACTGGTCGTTCCGCTATCTTCGCTTGAGCGTTTATCAGAAATGCACTCAGCCCACGTGAAAGATTTCCTTGATGACATCGGAGCCCTGGTTGGAGCCTGTAAGTTTTTACCCATTGACTTACCTGCTTTTGGTTTGAGTCCTGCTATTTGCACGCATCCCTTTTGCTATGTACGCGGAACACGTCACCAACTTTCACATCTGCACCGCAGCCAGGCAGTGCACCAAGTTACTAACTGGCTGCCCGCTGCCTTTGCTTGCCGCCCGCTGCCTTTGCTTGCTGTCCGTTGCCCTTGCTAGCTGTCCGCTGCTCTTGCTTGCTGCCCGTTGCCTTTACTTGCTGTCACAAGCCTAGCATGGCTCGACAAATGATACTAATACGTTTTGTTAGTGGTTCACGGCAAGATCCGCGACAGAAAAGCTGTCGACTCAACTGATCTATCCGTCTACGCCGCAGCCATGTATGACGTCTCGACGGATAAGGGACCGGGAATCAGTGGATCATCCAGCAAGGGCAAGGAATCGGCAGGCGCTGAATTATCCAGCAAGGTCAAAGGCAAAAGCAAAGAATCGACAAGCGCTGGATCATGCAGCAAGGTCAAAGGCAAAGGCAAGGAATCGACAAGCGCTGGATCATCAGCCAAGGAAAAACACTCTCGCCGACCAAGAGACAAGGTAGTGGATCGTGATCAGCGCTGCATCCTAACGGCCACTTTGCCCGTCGAAGGCTGCCACATCATTCCCTTCTCTGTGAACGAGACGGAAAAAAAACTGTACGTGACAACATCTCTCTGCAAAATGTTCCTGCCGGGAATTTTTGGTCACCAAAAAGAGCAGTTTCGCAGTGTGTCAGAAGCGCTCTGTGAAGATCTAGGAAGTTCCGACCATCCTTGGAACGTAATCTGTCTAAACATCCGACTGCATAAGTTTTGGTCAACGGCTCGATTTGGCTTGCACTACCAGGGGATGGAGCTATCTCCGGGAGATCAAACCATGTGGAGGATACAAGTGCAGTTTCATTGGATGCCGATGAGAGGCTCTTGCCCAACGAATGAGACCAAACTGAGCCTGAACTCAATCCGGAAGTTGAGAGACCGACCTACAAGTTTCTCCGAAACGGTCTGGAGAGCCGGTTCTGGTCGACTACTTCGAACTGGCGACCTCTTCTATATCGATGGTCTCTCGTTGTCAGAAGCTGAGAAAATGCGAAACATGCTCGACCTTCAGTGGGCTTTGGTTCGCATGGCAAGCATCTCGGCCGCTGCTGATTTCCCTCACCTGGTTGAGGATCCATTTGACCCCGACGGTGACTACCAGGCCCGTCTCAAAGAGCGAGAAGACGTGCGGATGCAAATGCGGGAAATGTTTGGGCTTAGACAACGTGAAACTCCTCAACATCGCGAGCCAGAACCAACACCATTGCAGGAGATTGTCGGACCGCGTCGAGGCAGCCTGTCCAAGCTTGGAGAGTTGACACTTGTTCCGACGCAAACGTCGACACCGGCGTCTTCGCCGACCCGCTTGAGCTCCGGTCCAGGAACTCCATTGCAGGAAAATCGGCCGTTCAGAAAGAGGGAGGAGGATGACAATGTGTAAAAGTAGAGGAGAGGTATGGGCAGGTAGACGCAACGATCAATAGAGATTTGGTATGCTGCTTGGTGTGCTGCTTGGTGTGCTGCTTGATGTGCTGCTTGATGTGCTGCTTGGTGTGTTGCTTGGTGTGCTGCTTGGTGTGTTGCTTGGTGTGCTGCTTGGTGTCTTGCTTATATGGTGTGGTTATAATAAATGTAGTATATCAGGATGCATTTCGATTCAAGTTCATTCATATGCAAACTCACCAGAATCGTGCTCATTGCACGGAATCCTGCTAAGTACTCGCACCTCTTTTCTGTTGCTATTCGAAAAGAGAAACCAACGAACGAATCACGTACCATACATGCAGCCTGACAGGCAGGGCTGGAAGAGTGTACCAAGCATTTTGGACCAAGAAGACATTGGGTATCCGTACGTCAATTTATTTTGTCAACACTTTGCTTTACATGTCGTACGTGAATACTTTCTTTCCTGCCTCGGCTAGCCAACCCGGTACACGTGTATGCAGACATGTTGGTCCTTGACGCCCGACGAGGATCATGCAGCCGCCTAGGCTCTGGCGACAAGCCATGGTGCAGCGTCGGTGCTTCGTCAGGGAGGTTACAGGGTATTACTTGCAGTGCGGATCACATGCTCAAAATACGCATCATTGGTCGTCAGCCTTTGATGTGAGGAGCCCTTCAACTTGCAATGGACACTTCAAGCGCTAGTTATCGGCGCTTCAGGGCGTGGCTCTTCCATGAACCAGCCATCGTCATACATGACCTCCCCGATATTTCCAGGGAGGAGGCCGAACTGCGCGACACGTCGTTTTTCCAACTCCATGAGCGGCTCCCGTCCCCGGCTGAGGTTCGAGAGCGCTACGATGGCCAGTTCACAAATGTCGTCGTTTTCGACGAGCTCAACCTCGTGGTAACATTCAACCACCGAGACTGGTTGCGCTTGGAGGAACTGCAGACCTTGTGGGCGATAAGAAGGGCCTTTCCGCTGGGGCAAATACCGGTCCCCGAGGTGTTTGGATGGCGGACAGAGGGTCAGCAGATATTCGTTTACATGAGCCGCATCCCCGGTGAAACATTACGACAAGCTTGGCCATCACTCCTCAACTCGGATAAAGAGTGCATCGCCGGTCAGCTTGAACAGATAGTTCAACATTTGAGAAACGTGAAACAATCATCTGCTAGTCCATGGATAGGTATTGGTCCCTATATACCTTTGATGTTCCTAACATGAACCACCATGGCCAGGCTGACTGTAGCTCTAGGCTCTGTAAATGGAGGCGCTGTCCAGGACCGTTACTTCAAACCTGATTACGAGAAGGGACCGTTCTCTACCGTTAAGGAATTCAACGACTGGACCTTTGCGGCTGGAACGCGTCAAACTCCCGGCCCAGAGGGTGTAGAGTACGGCGACTATGCGGAGTTGTTGAAGCTCCCCGACACCAGCAAAGTACATTTTACGCACGGGGATCTCACTCTGGGAAACATCATCATAGCAGACGCTGAAGGGGAACGCAGGATCGCAGGCATCATCGACTGGGAACAGTCTGGATGGTACCCGGAGTACTGGGAATACTTCAAGATGATTTTTGGTGTGGAAATGACTCATCCATGGAGAACCGAGGGCTGGGGTGACAAGGTCATGGCCAAATTCGAGGGGGAGGCTAGATATCCTGGGAGAGTATTTCCAGTGGAGATGCCCGTAGAGCTCTGTGCGGCGCGGACGTGGTTTTACGCGAGAGCAATCTCATGACGAAATAATAAAATTCCAGTACAGATCTAGAAATACTATTTTTTTTTTGCGGCCGAACATAGCTGAGGACGATCCGAGATGTTGGCTGCGAGGGCGAGTACGCGAAGCGCTTACGTGTAGCTACCACCAGACGTCTGCAGAACCACGGCCCCGTTTCTCGTCCATGCCCAACACCTCACCTATTACCTCTTCTTTTCGTGCAAGAGAGATCTCGAATCAACGTATCCTTGCTTTACTCTGTGACCATATTCCAGGCCCTGCCATCTTTCCAGCCGCGAATTACTACATGTAGCCATGGCTCTCCAGCTTCACATCCCAACTTGCATCCGGTCGCCAGCCCACGCCAATCACCCACCCCCGCTGGACAAGCCGCTCCGCATTCAAATCGAGGGACCGCTCGTGTCGATACAAAAGCTTTTTCCGAATGAGCCGTGGGCTCTCGAGGAGACTCCTCCACCTTTTCCACAGTCGTCTGGGCCGTTGCTCGCCAAGCTGACGTACCGGACGATATACGGCTCCGAACCCCGCCCCGACGTTGACAACGACTTGGTGGTGCGTGATGAGTATCTCGGCTGGGTCACGGAAGTTAGGCCTCTACAGTAAGTGGCAGGCCCAAAGGCATAGAGCGACGCCTAAGCCCTGTTCGTTCCGTCATCACTGACGGCATTTCTGATTGCAACTGGTCCCAGGCAAATAGATTATTACGGCGTTACGTTCGACCACTTGGTCCCACCCGAGGATACGGATCCCGAAGTGCTCCAAATCAATATCAATGAGACGGATGGGGACCAAGGCGCATATGCTAATAGTTCTCTTCCCTTCTTCGTGGACTGGAAGGAGTACACCGGTAAAAGCATCCTGGCGGTGCCCAGATGCTGCCAACTCAGGAAGGGGAAAACTGATCGCCTGAGAATCAACGAGGGAGTCAAGAGAATGGAGTTCATGAAGGAGGAGACCGCCATCTACGCTCTCACCGTATCACTCCAACTTCCTCCCCCAATCTTCGTCGAACCTCTCCAAGTAACCGCGGAGTTCCACTCCATCTACCTCCTCCACTACGAGGCCTCGTCTCCCATGTCGCAACAGGTCCATTCCCACAACCAAGATGGCTCATCGACGCTCGTCCTCCGCGTCTCGGGCCATCATCTGCCTCGGATCAAGACCCTCAACGAGGTCGGCGTCATGACCTGGCTCAGACAAAACACTACCCTCCCCGTACCCAAGGTGGTCCGATACAGCGCCGACACCGATAACCCTGTTGGCCATGAATTTACGCTTCTGGAAAAGGCGCAAGGCGTGAGCGTGGACAAGATCTACGACAAACTGAGCGAGGATGCGAAAAGAGGTCTCGTCGAGCAACTAGTCGACTTGTTGGCGCAGCTACACGAGAAGAAATGGCAGCCTGTCTTTGTGGGCGGTCTTGTACCCGATGAAGCGGGCGTCGCGATACCAGGGCCGCCGTTGGAAGAGACGTTCTGGCAGGGTCCTGATATTGACGCATATTGGCCTGGAGAATCTATCGCAAGGTTGAACCCTACAGATCGGGCCTACGACGACTGGGTGACGTACGTGATGGCGTCGATGGGGCGCTACGTCTACGCTATAGGAACGCACGCCTCGCTCGAGCCTTTTCGGTCCATGGTTCCCGCCATTCACAAGTTCACCAGAGCGATCTGCTCGGACAAATACAAGGCACAGCTCAACGATGTGACGTATGTCCTCGCGCACAAGGACCTTCACTTTGCCAACATCATGTGCGATGAGTCGTCTGAGCCACGCATCACCGCCATCCTGGATTGGGAGTTTAGCGGCATCGTCGCCGCGCCAAGATGGGACCCTGCGCGTGCGTTTCTCTGGAACGGACAAAGGTCGGCCGAGGCAAAGGATGAGCAGGCAAGGCTGTATTCGCACTTTGAGCATGTCTGCAGAGAACGAGGACTGGAAAAGCTGCTGCTGGAGAATGCTAAGATGAGCGACCTGCAGGAGGCGATGATGACGGCGGTGAATCATGTCCGTGCCATCGTGGAAGTTGTTCCGAAATCACAGGCGAAGGACAAGGTCGAGGATTGGAGGAGGACGGCGCTGGATGCCATGGAGACGTTTACATAAACCGTATGCATCAGAGACCGTCAAGGATGCGGCGCATAGAGGAGGAGGCAGATGGTCTTGAGGCGCGGCCATTGTGTTGCTTGTCGGATGGAATGGTGGCGGTTCAGTTCAGGGTCATAATGTCATGGTGGAGCGGGAGCGTGTGGATACGACGACGCATGGTGCAAGGTCCCATTGTCGATGATGCAAGTACGTACCTGTAGTATTACTGAGTACAAGCAGTAACAGTCAGCATCATTCGTCGAGATTATCGTGATAAAAGACTCCATCGCGAGCAACCGTGAATCACGCAGCACAGAGTCCAATCTCTGCCGCAGGAGTTCAACGTCAGAGTTCCATTGCCTGAGGACAAGTCCAAACGCTAGTTCCGATGACGGCATCCATCCCGTCCCGTCAGCCTCGACTCATTCACGGACGCTTCGGCTTATTATAACTAACCCCTCTCTTAGTGCTAATAGATGCCGTAGACCATCGTCAGTCACCCTTTGTTGGGAAAAAAACCATGACCATCATCGTCGCCTCATTCACCGCCTCTCTCAACCAATCCCACCATCTCAGACGTTGACCATAATTTGCATGGTAACAAGCAAAGGGGGAAGGAAGGAGCTGCTTCATATCCTCGAGCCATCATCTACCATCTCACGCCTTTCCCTCCCACCGGCATTCAAAAACTTTTTACCAACTTCACCACCATGGCTCGTCAGATCGCATCCTCCAGTCTTCAGATATTCGACGATCTCGGCACGGAAACCACGCCTCTGCTATCCCAGACGGACGTTCTAGAAAACAGCGCCACCTCGACCTCAACCGCCGAAAATGCCGTCACCACAACGCCCGCCTCCAAGCCGTTTCCTCGCCTGCAAATCATCATCCTCTGCTACGCCCGCCTGATGGAGCCCATCGCCTTCTTCTCCATCTTTCCCTACATCGCCCCGATGGTCCAGCGCGTCGGTCGAGTCCCGGAGTCTGATCTCGGCTTCTACTCCGGCTTGATCGAGTCGCTCTTCTCCGCCACCCAGGCGGCCGTCATGATCTTCTGGGGTCGGCTTGCCGACCGATACGGCCGGAAACCCGTCTTACTCGTCAGCTTGGTCGGGATGATGGTCACGCCGTCGCTCTTTGGCCTCGCCACCACTTTGGCCCAGATGGTGCTGTTTCGCTGCCTGGCCGGCGTCTTCTCCGGCTCCGGCCTCATCATCCGCACCATGATTGCCGACCACTGCGACAGGAACACCCAGGCCTTGGCGTTCAGCTGGTTCGCCTTTGCCGGAAACGTGGGCATCTTCCTCGGCCCGCTTGTGGGGGGCGCCTTGGCCGATCCTATCAAGCAGTACCCGAGCGTCTTTCGAGGCCTGGCCTTCTTCGAACGCTTTCCCTACGCTTTGCCTGGCCTAGCTGTTTCTCTCTTGAGCACCAGCTCGGCTGTGATCTCCTGGGTGTTTCTGGAGGAAACGCTGCAGAAGCATGACGAAGATGATGCTACGGCTGCCAAGTCAGGGAACTCGGCTTCTGCTGTATCAACTCGCCAGCTCATTCGCGCTCCTGACGTGGCTATTATCCTCTGGGTCTACGTCCACGTCATGGTCCTCGCTTTTGCTTTTACCGCCCTGCTCCCCGTCTTTCTCTACACGGCCATTCCCCTGGGCGGACTCGGCTTCTCCACTTCGCAGATCTCCCTGTTCCTCGCCGCCCAAGGCGCCTTTCAAGCCCTGTGGCTCCTGTTTGTCTTCCTCTTTGCTCAACGCCGTCTAGGGACGAAGCGTGTCATGATGATGTGCGCGTGCGCTTTTCCTATAGACTTTGCCGCCCATGTCGCCATGAACGCGCTCCTTCGCAACGGGAGCCAGGGCGCCGAGGTCTGGTTCTGGATCGTAGCCTCGCTGGCTGTAATGTTTGGGTCGGGCGTCGCCATGGCTTATACGGGCATCCAGCTTGCTTTGAACGATGCTTCGCCGTCTCCGAAGCTCCTGGGTACGCTGAATGCGTTGGCCATGACACTGATTAGTGCCTTGCGGGCCGTTGTGCCCGGACTAGCCTCGTCGTTGTACGCCGTAGGAGTCCGTAATCAAATACTGAACGGCCAGCTTGTTTGGTTCGTGCTTATATTGGTAGCGGCTCTCTTTCCCCTGGCGGTGAGGTGGTTGCCAGTGGATAGGAAATAGTAGCATCGCTTGCACATCATAGACGCTGGCTTCGACGGCAGACTGCACCACCACACTGCGATTGATTGTTAGACCAGTCAAGAACACTTAACTCCAGAATCAGATTCTTTTTTTTTAGTCTAGGAATTGACGATAGCTCCCAAATACCCAAATGCGACATCGAATGAAAACAAAAATCGATTGGGAATGTCATGCTGAACGCCCGCTACATGCATCACCAAGCAAAATCCTCCGCGTACAACACGTGGATAGGCCGGCCACTGTACATTTTCGTTTCTTTTGGGACGCCTTTTATTTTAAATTCGAAAGAATAAAAACGCCAGTCTGCGTTTAAACGAGATCATCGGTCGACCCAATCTTGCTCGGCTGTGCGTGGTGTCGCCTCATCCTCTTCTTCAGTTCGAACATGCCGACAGGTTTCTTTCGAATTGCCTCGGCGAGCTTCTCTTCGCTCCGGTGCATCCAAGCACCCGATGGTGCGGTGCTCACCGGGTACAGCGGCATGTGTTTGTCGCTCAGCAGGAAGCCGACGGGGTCACTCTTGTCGTGCGAGGCGATAATGTCCAGATCGTGAGCGATCTGCTCGCAAAAAGCATCCAGAGGCAGGTCGTTGACGTCTTGGCCAAAGGGATCCTCGATTTCACGGCCAATGAAGAGCAGGCCGAGAATGATGTACGAAGCAGCGATGGTTGCGGGAATAGTAACCCACTTGAGGAGACTAACAAGCTGGAAAGGCAAGAGCAAAACGTAGACCCAAGTGATTTGGCTGATGGTGATGGCATAAGCGATTGGCAGCGGCGTGTTCAGGATACGCTCGCAGCCGATCAAGACGTCGTTGAGGGTGCTGAGGTTGTTGAAGGCCAAAGTCTGCTGTATGGGCACCTTGAGCTGCTCGTTGGCAATCATGTAGTCGATGGTGACAGCAAGATGATTCAAAATCTCGAGCGGCAGATTACCCAGCGGTTGAGTGGCGCGCTTCAGCGTCTTGCGCGGGTTGCTCGTCGCAAAGGAGAGGCCCAGATGCTCGCCCACGCTTTTGAAGAAACTCTTTTTGCGCGAGGGCTTGGGTGCCGCAGGCCCACTGGTGGCTTCCCTGGCAAACGTATTCAGGTGTCCCACCAGATGCTCCAAGTCGGGATATGTTGTGTACGGCTCGAAGCGTAGCGCATGCTTGAGAGAGACAGCAAAAGCAACGAGCAAGTTCATCGACGAAATTTTGCGGAGTGTAGACTCCCGGGTATCGGCGCCGGGCCGATCAAGGCCATGGATCCAAAAGATACGACCTAGGACCTGCGAAGCAAGCGTGAGCGAGGCCCAATACTTGCGGCCCTCGTTGTAGCGTTCATATGCGGTAGAGCTGCGAAATGAAAGACCCAGACCGACAACGAAACCCATGATGGTGAGCAACACCGATTGAATCCCGATATCGTGAACCTGGCGGGAAATAACGGTAATGACCGTCGTCCATGAGGCAATAATTAGGAGAGGAAGCACCATTTTAGGGAGGATGCTGCCATGCATTTGCAGAAAGAGGGGCCATTTGGAGTGCCTAGACATGTCGCGAGGGCCAGTGAAGTAGTCGTCAATGTAGAGCGTATCATGACGCTGAAAAGGATATGGGCCTGCGTTGCCCAAGCGAGGAGACTCGGGTGTTTCCATGTCCTGCATCTCCATGGTGTCGACTCGCTGCGTTTGTTTCGTGTCAAAGGTTCGAGATGATTCGGGAGAGTGGCGCTTCGAAGGCTCGCAAGCCATGGGTGCTTCGCCGTCCGACATGACGATGCTTTTGCTTGACTTTATACACTGATAGGGGCAGAAAGTTTGGTGGTGTGAAGAGGCTTTACTCTCGAGAGCTTTGGGGTCTATGCATCGAGAGTGGAATCGCCAGCAATGTTAGGATCTCGATGGGGCGGTGAGGTCGAAGCGAATGACACGGATGAAAACGAAAGACGCCCAACTTCCAAGAGCAGAATCGGACGGATGAAAGACAGACAGACAAGCAATGCTGAAAGAAGGCGAAGAGACAATTGAGAACGAGGGAAGAAAAGAGAAAGTTTCGCTGCGGAGTGAGGATGAATAAGTCGACTCCTTTATTGGGATGCATGCTGGTGACTACTACTTGTATACGCCCCCTCTGTAAGTACAGCTAAGTACAGAGCGTCTGGTTAGTGGTGCGGCTGTTGGGTACCTGCATGAAGCATGACAGGCACTCCATACTGCAGTACCTGTGCAGTACCTCAGGCCAGTATGCAGGGGTTGCCCAAGCGCTTCCTACGACTATTTTCTTACTTACAGGTATTCAATGTTACTTGTACCTACCCATCATCGCCTGTTTGATTGCCGTCCACAGTTGCCCCCAGCGCCCCTCCTCGTGTTGCCTCACCGCATCATTCGAACCAACAGGCGCAGGCACGACAGGGTCACCAATGGAGGGTCACCAATGGAGCGAATATAGGCCACTTGCAAGGCTCGTGCACCGCCACGAGGACACAAGCGAATGAGCACCTCGAGGTGACATCTGGATGTAGCAAACAGGTCTTGACCAGGATTCTGCTTCACAAAAACGGACTGTTCCCGAAGATATGCGAAACCTTGCACAGGAACAAGACGTGGCTGCAGATGGTGAAACATGGCCGCGGGTACCAGCTCAGCTCTCCGTGCTCCCGTTGGTCCGCGCTCGCCGTTCCAGAAGGTCTCACCTATGTATACACCGCACAGCAAAGGCCAAGCCTGACCATGAAACACGAGACCTCGTGCCAAAGCACAAATGGGCGTCAAGACGTTGAATTAGAGTTTTCACGGCGTGACGACCTATGTGTGTACATGCACACGCTGCACAGCATAATTCATGTGTCTCTCGAAGCTTACAGATACAGAGAGCCGAGGCTCACCTGTAAGCTCTCACCTTGGATCTCTTGTCTCTCACCCTTCTAGCCCCCAAATCAGTGCTCTAGCACACGTACTCCAAACAATGAAGATGTCGCGTCGCGTACACCTTCAGTACGACATCTTTTGACCAATCGAATACAAAGCCCAAGTCAAGCTGCTGTTTTTGATGCATGGCCTATCATGACCTGTTCCCTCGCCCTTGTTTCTCCGTTTAGCGTCCCATGGTGCTCCTTGTATGTAGAGTATCATCTCATGCCAAACTCCACGTAACATGCCTGTACAAGTATTACCTACAAGTATTGCATCAAATCATCTGCGGCCCATCCCGCTGTCGACTTGTACAGACCTTGCAAGCGCCGATTAGTCCGCTCCTCCACGTTCATTTTCCCGGATTGTGTTGGCAGTGTTCTGATCCGTATTTGGCAGGTCACGCTTTGACTTTACCCTCGCCAAGTTGGAGATCTCTGCCAAGCTCGTACGTATACTTGCATATTTAAAAATACGATTTAATGACATTGCCAAGGATGCCTGTGAGCTTCAAAAAACCGTCGCACCTTGGGACCAATAGAGCAAATAGTCAGTAGCAACATGATATCCATGGTAGCCATTGGATGAGACATAAACAATTATACCACATGAGGCCTATCGTGTTCTCTTGACCAACCAGTACGCCTTGCTTTGCCTCTAAATCATTCCAGAATCCTCCACTCTTGAAGAGCAACATGAGTGGTGCTGTGGGCATAACATTCCTACCACATAAGGGAGGCGCTAAAACGCTACCAAATCACACGTCTTCCCTTCATCTTCTCGGCGCCAAAGGTGTTCCAGCAAGCTCGGCGGGCTCGGCGGGCTGAGGCGTCGCATCGCTCGCGAGCTCGTTCATTGCCGTCCCATCGAGCTCGGGACCGTACGCCGGTGGAGGTTTTTGTTGTACGTCCTCTTGTGACAATGGGTCGTGCCTGTGTCTTCGACGTCTTCTCCACCAGAATATTGCGGCTGCTATCAGAGCCAGAATGGCTAAAGGAACCACGACACCGATGGCTACTTTAGCACCCGTCGAGAGACCCTCCTCGGAATCGGCAGATCCGGTAGATTTGGGTGATGACGATTTCGTTTTTGTTCCTGTGCGCTTCAGGTCCGAGGATTCGTGGACCATGCGAACGCCGAAAGCGTTCAGGCCCCCGGGGCTTTTAAATGGCATCTTGATGGTCGTCGTTGTGACGCCATTGTCGACCTTTGTGACTACGGTGACGGGTAAAGATGTCTCCTGGCTCTGAGGCGCAATCCATGTACAATACAAGGTGGACCAAACACCTTTCAGCGTGCTCGTCGTCACGCAGCCGAGGGTGACCTCGTCGTTGAAAGTTGGACAGCAAGTTACGGTGGTCAGTGATGCGACGCCAGCGTTGTCGTGGCATGCGCTGACATAGCCGGATGGGCAGGCGATGCCGGGAGAAAAGTATCGATCGATCTCGAAGCCGGAGGGCATGCAGGTGGAAGAGACATCGACCATGGCCAGGTAGCCAGACCGATATATGCCTGAGCAGTCTGCAGGCCGAGAGAACGTCGTCATCAGGGGATTGCGCGCGAAAGAGGTGATGACCGAGGCTTGGCTTTGCGTCGTCTTGGAGGCAGCTGCCTCGGCTGTGCTTGAACCCATCGTGTGCGCCTCTCCGATGTCTCCCTCCTTGAGCTTCGACAATTTCGTGTGCCGAATATTGTTGAAGAGTCGAGGATATGCTCGCGTGTTTGTGTACGGTGGGTGGTTTGCTCACGATCACGAGCTTTGATCAGGTTTTCCAGCAGGAGGCTAGATCATCAAGGGCCGGAGATTAGCAGCAACCCCAAGGCTCCATGATGACCAGAGTCTCGGTGGCTAGGGGCCAGGGTCCATCAGTTTCGAGCCTGCTCCCCTAACTCGGGCGTTCGCTGCCCCAGGTTGCGGAACGCTCTCACCCATATCGTCGTGGTAGCGCAATGCCCAGACCGACGGTGGAGCATAGGGTATCTTTTCAATCCAATGACAAGCTCTGCTGTACTCTCTGCGTACATGTTTGCGAGGGCAGAGGCCGCCGTGGGCACGCGAGACCTTTGATTAGGGGGTGATGATCGCGACGACTTTAGCTCGCCAACGTCAGCGCTAGCTATGCAGGAGCCAGTGGTAGGAACAGCGAGCCAGCGGCAGTCGCCCCATGATGCGTTGATCAGATTCGGCAGAGATGAATTAAAGTGGAAAGGTGCGGAGCCCTTTGAAGGCCGATCTGGTGCAAAAACCCAGGTTCAAGGATGTCGCATTCTTGTTGATAGGTCGAGATTCAACGCAGTGGAAGGCATTGCCTGTATTATGTGATGGAGTATGTAATCTTTCGTGTGGGGGCCGTTTCGGGCCTCTGGTCGGGGGTCAGTGGTTACACACGCTCGGAGATCATATTCTGCTCTTCTGTTGCCAGATGCGAATGATGATTTCATCCCCCTGATGAAGAAAACGCCCTGATTGAGAATCTCTATGTGACCGGGGCATCAGTTGAGCATGAGGTGGAAGCATTGACGAAGCTTAGGACTCTGTACAGGGAGGTAAGGCAACTCTGGATTAAATCTTAGGTCAGCATCCGCTAACCAAAGTGGAAGACTCCAGTTCGATGGCCCCACCAATTTTTTGGCCGAAATTCTGTATCAGAGAGCTAATCGTCTTTTCTTTCGTCGCGGCCACGACCCGATCTCACAGCTGCGTTGCCGTTCCCACAGCTCGCCATAATCAATGCAAGTATGGCAGCTGCCGACGACTCCATCTCTACGACTAGTGCTCCGGTCGTGGAGCGCAATGATGCCTCGAGCAACGGCCAGGCAGACTCTGCCGGCGCCGCTGCGAGTGAATCAAAGCCGGCGTCCACTTTCCCGGACATTAAATCCGAGGGCAAGCAGCGAGGCGGAAACAAGCATGGAGAGCTTGGAAGAGCAGAACGGAAGTAAGTCACACTAATGGGACATGACGCAGCCATTGGACAATGGGCTGACGCTGACCAGTCGGTAGCCGCCAGCAGAAGAACGACAAGAAGCGCAAAAAGCTCGACGACTGGCGCGAGTTCAAACGAAGAAAGACGGCAGACAAGGGCGAGTCTGCCGACACTTCACACAAGAATCCCTTCTCCAAGGAGGAGATTGCCTCGGAAGAACGACGCCCGAAGCGCAAAGTTGCCGTCATGATTGGCTACTCTGGCACCGGCTACAAGGGCATGCAGGTCAACGGCGACGAGGCCACCATCGAGCGGGACCTTTTTCAAGCATTCATCGACGCAAAGGCCATCTCCAAGGCCAACGCTGACGATCCGCGCAAATCAAGCTTGGCTCGCTGTGCTCGGACGGATAAGGGCGTTCACGCCGCCGGTAACGTCATAAGCTTGAAACTCATCATCGAGGATGAGGACATCGTCGACAAGATCAACAGCTTTCTACCCCAGCAGATCCGTGTCTGGGGTATTCAACGGACGAACAACACCTTCAATTGCTATCAGTACTGCGATTCCAGGTGGTACGAGTATCTCATCCCAAGCTACTGTCTGCTTCCGCCGCACCCACAAACGTTTCTGGGAAAGAAGCTGGTAGAGCTGAGCAAGGAGCCTGGGGTCGAGGACCAATTGAACGATAGAATGGCAGACGTCAAGGACTTTTGGACCGAGTTGGAAGAAAAGGAGATCAAGCCAATCCTGGCCAGATTGGAGCCAGATGTGCGGGCAGCGCTTCTTGAGCGTGTCCACGCCATGGAGGCGGAGGAGGTATACGGAGACAGGAATGGGGAGAAAAATGAACTTGCAGAGTCGAAAGAAGACGCAAACGCTTCTGCCGAGGCCCCCATCGCTGCGGTTCCCTCGGCAGATGAACTACCGGCAACAGGCTCCGAGAAAGTGGTGCTTCCGTCCGTGAAGCCCAAGCATCGCAACCTAGGACCTATCGACTACGCACTCCGAGACATCAAGGCGGTTTACATCACTGCCAAGCGTCAGTATCGCATCAACACAGCTCGCCTTCACCAGCTCCAGGAAGTCCTGGACAAGTACAAGGGCACCAACAACTTTCACAACTACACGGTCCAAAAGTCCTTTACTGACCCATCCGCCAAGCGACACATCAAGTCGTTCGTCGTCAACCCTCAGCCTATCATCATCAACAACACCGAATGGCTGTCTCTCAAAGTCCATGGGCAAAGCTTCATGATGCATCAGATTCGCAAGATGGTTGGGCTGGCCAGCCTGATGGTCCGATGCGGCACATCGCTGGACCGCGTGGCCGAGAGCTACGAGCGTCAGAAGATGGCGATCCCCAAGGCTCCAGGACTGGGCTTATTGCTGGAGAGACCTGTGTTTGAGAATTACAACCGTAGGGCGCAGGAATCATTCGGCAAGGAGCAGATCAGTTTCGATAAGTGGGACGCCAAAATGCGCGCGTTCAAGGACGAGCATATCTATAAGAGGATATTTGAGGTGGAAGAGAAGGAGAACACGTGAGTGCTCCCGGCACTGCCTCTGCTGCGTGCAAAGTCGCTGACATGGATGACTAGGTTCCACGGATTCTTTAACCAGATCGACCAATTCAAGTCGAATCACTTTCTGTGGGTCACGGCTGGCGGCATGAAGGTTGCTGAACTGGCTCAGGCTACGGAGAGCAAGACGCAGCAGGATGTGGACAGGGCGCTCGGCGATGAGGATGAAGAGGACCCAGAGGGTGGCGAGGGCTGAACAAGTGCAAGTTGTACCTGAGATGGATGGGTACCCGATGTATATTGGCGCTGCATCACAAAGATCTTGTTATGTATGTAGACGACTTGGATAAAGCTGGCTCGGTCGCTTTAAAACATCTGCAGAGTTCGCTATCATAAAGGCTACAATGGCCGGGTATCTAATGCCAAAACGCCCTGACCAACGAAACGATCCCCAAAACGAGGCCGGAAACGCTGATAAGCAGGCATAACCACGTGAAAAACCGTCTTCCCAGAAACAAACGACCCTAAAAGCCAGCTATCTCGGGCTTCTCCTTCTCAAGCGGCTGCCATGTGCCTCCATGTTTCTCTGCCAATTCCTTCATCATGCCAGCGTCCAGCGAGTCGAGCACCGTGGCCAGGCGCGCAACATCCTGCTCAAGCTTGGCCTTTCTTTCCTCATAATTCGGGTCTCCCTGACCGAGGGGACCGAAAACCCAAAGTTCTTTGATTCTCCGCGTCAGGGACAGCAGGTCTTTGATGGACGAATGCTGAAATTCAGGCGCAGAGTTAGTTGGGAGAGGGTCTCATGGTCTTGAGAAAAGAGAGGACTAACCAAGCCGTCAAATTGTATCTTCATCGAGATGGCTGCCACAGCTGTGCTTTCCGGGTTTGTATTAGACGTGCCGTCGCCCTCGGCCTGTGCGGTGGCAAGCATCATGAGCGTACGGTAATGCGTGAGGATATTGGCAACAAGGCGGTTGTGCATGTCTGCTGTTGGTCAGTCTTGCGCATCGTCGGGCGGCGAGGGTTGCCTACCCATCAAATTGGACGATGCAGGCTGGGAACGATCCATGCTGAAATGCGCCTACGTGAGGAGACGCGGGTGTTCAAGCCAGCTATTTGATGAATGAGCTTGACTGGGTGGATTTTGGTGGAGTTGGTACGTGAGTGTGGGGACGTGATGACAGAGAGAATTACTCCGTAGAAAATGTCGAGCTGACAAACAATCAACATGTATTAACGAGTGACCCGAAATGCTGCCTTTCAACTAGACGCAATACCATCAAGTGTATATCGAAGAAAGCTGATATTGACAAGATGTGGTTCAACAAAGTACTAGTGCGGGTTTTCGGGCGCGTTGACGCACACGCTTGTACAAGTAGATACATTCACTCCTTCCACTTCCTGCCACGGTGAATTGATCAGACATCCCCTTGGTATCAATCTCTAGCGAGACGCACTCTCTTCTCTTTTTATCTCCGCTCTTCCAACCTGTCATAGTCACAATCCTCCTTCGCCTCAACTGTTCGACTTTGTCGTCTTTGAGCTCGACAGACCCTAGCCACAGGCACCCCACTCATCGTTCTGGCCGCCTCGAGTCTGTTCGTGACAGTCGGTACGTCGCTCTATCGGACATGAGACGCTGCACCGATAAACGGTTTCGTCCTTGACGCCTGCGTACGAGGCTTTCGCGAGAAGACAGCCTTGCAGCGGAAATATGGACATCTCAATCATCGTTCCTGCAGGTGGTTGTTCGCTGGCGCCTGCTCGCCTCTTTGAACTCGAGCGTATTTGTGTGATCGGCTCGATGCTACCGACATGATTCAAGATAGAGCAGCTGACGGGTCGGCTTTGCTTCATTGTTTCTAGTATCGGATCCGCTGCATCGACTCCGTCTATTGGCACTCGTGTGGTCTCTGCCGCCTGCGGTGATGTCGGTGGCTGCGACAGCTTCATTGCCTCCGCAGTTGACGTCGATGTTGCTGTCGCAGTCGGAGTCGCGGGCATCGACATGGTGAATGCCTGCACCGTCGCATTTGTCCTGTCTCGAATGTTAGCTCAAAATGCATCGTGTAGCCTCCACTGTGCTCGAGCATCATATCAGGTGACCCGGGCAGGTGCACATACTTCTTTTCCGTCGGTTGCGCCTTGTCTGCTTGACCCTGGCTATCATGGATTCTTACAACCACGGCCGCGACGATGAGAGAGACGAGCACGGCGATGAAGACGGATGTCGACAGTCGGATACACAATGTCCTTCTCGCCTTGGCTATGGCTGTAGCCTCCGTCTCGGCTTCTTCCGAAGGAATCACAGGCATTTCTCGCACCTGGCAGTCCAGAGACGTCTGTCGCGGAGTTGGTGGCTCAGCGCTGCCTACCAAGGTGGAATCGTCGGACCCCGTGTAGCTATCTGCTGTTGATACGCTCGGGTTCCTCTCTCCGTAGCGATTGGGGGCGACTTGGATGTCCATGGCGACCTCTCCTCGAGACGAGGACCATCTGGCAGAGCGTTCACGAACGCAATGAGGCTATTCCCGGATAATATAAGTCTATCGATGCAGAAACATGACTCCCTAACCTTTCATAAATATTTGCAGCGCAATGAGAAGCGACGACAACGGCCCAATTTGGAGCTCGGAAGGGCGCTTTTTCATCATGAGCTAGCTGGCCGTGCTGCCCCTACTGAGCCTCTGCTCAGTGCCCAGCTATCGCACTCACGACAATCTGCGTCGGCAAATGGGAAGCTTTGGACTGGAATGAACATCGAGCCACCTTGTCGCAACACACGGACGTTGCACCAATGACAGTGGCTGCTCAAGATCAAATCACACCAAAAGGGAAAGCGGAGCTATTTTCATTTGGATATCGATTTGATCATGTCGCAGGTGCTCGTTACGTCAACGAGGCTTGTGAGTGGTCACGGCCAAGTGACTAGTCAGATGAAGTAATGTTGCGCCAGCTTGGAAATGGGCACAACGCTGGGGCAAATGACGAGGGCAGGGTAAGACATGTTGAAAGTCAAGGCATCACAGAGATCTGTTCCGGCTCCCCTAGCTCCCCACGCTCTCTCGTCTTCCTCTACAGTTGACGGGGTCGGCTCAATCTCCTTCGCCGTTGATGAGAAGGTTGCCGACCATGCCGACATTGTCGCCCCATGCGGATGCAACCACGACAATCGAACGGCTCTCACAACCTTTCTCAGCGACTCAGACATACGTTGCGATATCAAACAAAGCAAACTTCCAATTGCATTGATTTCTGTGCCTTACTTGAAGCTCACCGGTCAAACACGCGATGTACGGGGTGTTGGGGCTTATTGTTGAGATTGGACTTGACACGGGAGTCTACCAAAGCTCCGATCAAGATTGCTGGCATTCGAGGAAACTTGCTTGTGAGATGAGCAGTGCGATTGAGCGGTAAATCTAGGAAGCAACCCGGGGGCATGCCAAGCTTCATTCAGAAAAGGAGTGGCGCCACCGAGCGCGACTTTTCCGTTGTTATCGTCGTTGGGGGAGACGGCGCACCCTCTCTGTTGCCCCAATAGCTGGCTTGCGAGGGCATCGTGAAAAGAGGACTCGGAAGGTCGTGGCGCAGGTTGCAAAGTTGGTTGGGACATGAGATTCCGTTCGTGCTTTCTTTCTAGGATCCCAAGATAACAAAGGTTGGATGCCTGATTACAATACCCTGGGGTAAACGTGGCCTAGGGAGGGTCCGTCAAAGCCGGGGGAGTTGAGAAGCTACATACGCAAGCCATCGAAACCTGGAGAATGAATGCTGTCGACTGAGCACCCGGTCGCATGCTGAGACAAAGATGGGGAGGAGTGCGGACGGGGCGGACTCTTTGCAGCGGACTCTGCTGCTTTTTTGACACAAGAATTGATCCGTCAAAACTCCCATTTCAGAGGCTTGATATCCTTATCCGTCGCGCCTACGTTCCTGCTGGCCTGCTCCCCAAAGAAGTCCGGACAGCTTGGTATGCAGCTGGTGAGTAATAACTTCAGGCTTACGGTAGATCAACACGTTTCAAAGTCGGGATGATGGAGGAGTGGCTTATCGACTCATGTTACGTTGGGTGCGTCATTTCACAGAAAAGGTGGCCATACGCCTCTGTTATCTACAGATTGTCACCAATCCAGTCGGTCCACGTCGATACGGCGAGAGGCTAGAATGTGCTGCGCGACAAACAAGTCGTACAAATTACGGATTTGGAGCGGTCATGTATTAATACCTGTAGTTTATTCGATGCATGCTATTCGAACAGCGGAACGTGCGCCCCATGAAGTACAAGCACGAGTAATACAAGTAATAACACGGGCAGACAACAACATAAGATGTGCCGCGAGGCCCAATGATGGTGCATCACCAAAAACGGGGCGGACAAGGGCTCTGCAGCACATCGAAGCCCGAGGTCACCGGGGATATATTTGGCAGTGGGTGAGTGGATAAATTACAGCCAGAGTCCCTGAGAACGGCATGTGCTAGTGACTACATGGACATAGGACCAACAACGTGCAGACAGGGAAAAGCTGGCCGAGGGCCCATTTCGCAATCGTCAATTTGCTACTTGGCGCCCGTCTGTCGTGATGGGCTGCGAAATGACGCCTTTGGCAGCTCCTACCCCCTAACAAGGGGTTTTTTTTTTTGCCGCCTTTGCATGGAAATTGGGGGCAATAACGCAATCGCAGGGCTGGGTGTGACAACTTGACAAAAAGAAAGTGGGTTTGACAGGCGGACATCGCACGCCATCCGCTAGTGCGGTTTTTCGGAAGCAGGGTCCGTCGTCGGGGCTAATGTACACACATTATCTTGGTGCTGCTGCACTGTGCTTGTAGAATCGGGACTCTTGCATCAAATTGCCAGCCGGTCACTGTAAGAGATCGCACTAAGGCCAGTAGGCCCTATGTACCTCGTACGAGCCATCGAGTCTAGAGAGCATGAGAGGCACAGAGGGTATTGCTGCCGGAGCATGCGCATGGTAGCGTGTACTCAACGTGCCCAGCATTTGGTACGGAGTACATACACAAACGATATCCTTCAGGCCTTCCTTCCTTGGTGCTTGGCTCGGCTTGGCTGACCGCATCGGCTCGTACAAGCTTGCTTGCTTACTTGTAATACTCGGTAAGACTCTCGCATATCGTGTCGTGATATGCATGTGCAACTGGTCAAATTATACTGGAGTATGTACTCATCCCTAAAAGGTACCCATGACTCGTAGCGGCAAATCACTGCTTGTCAAGTACTCCTACTCGTACAGAGTCCAAGCGCAAGCGGCCCAGTCGCCGCCCGGCCGTCGGGGGGAGGGGATTCCCGCTACCGATAGCCGCCACATCCAAGCGCAGGCCGCCCTGCCAGCCAGTGCCCAGTCACACTGTCGGGATACGGCTGCGGATGCGCAGGCCCGGCATTGTGCTGCACCTTGCACCCCGCCCATCACCACCTCTCTTCCCAACCATCTTGCACAGTCGAATCTTCTCCCCTATCGTGCATGTAATACCCCTTTGACCTTTTCCAACAGTGACAATCATTGCACCATTTCAAGCAGAGAACCGAGTCAGAACAACTTGATTGTTCTCCGACCTGCCGTCCTCGTCAGCCTCATCCCGACCGGACGGTTCCCCGATGCGCCCGTCTCTCGCGCAAGGCTGACCATTGTCGTTTGCGAGAAGCACGCCATCCCCTGTCCGCTACGCATCACCGCCTCTTTGAGACACGGCTCCTGCTCCTCATGAGCACGACTTAAATCCTTATCCCAGCCCAGTGGCCCCTGGCATTTTGGTCAGCATCGTCTCGCTACCATGGATCACTTCGCTCGAATAAGCAGCTACACGAGGCCCTCTGGCCACGGCGACCATGACCTCGCTCGCTTCTCCGCGTCACACCACCTGGGTGGCACAGACCACATCACCAATACCGACACCGACACCACTGTTTCTTCCTCCCTACCGACCCCTGATCTTCCCGCCGTCCAACAGCCTTCGCGCGACAACTGCGATCGAAGGAGGCCCCAAGAGGACGACAGCTCGCGGCTCAAAAAGATGCCTTCGGAGCTTGTGGGCAAGACCGTCAGCCCCTTTCTCAAGGAACACATACCCGGCCTCTATGCTCCCGTCGGCAAGACGAGCAATGACGACGCTTCTGACCCCAAGGCCCGTGCTGGCAACGGGGATTCCAATACGAGATACTGCTATCGTCATCGTCCCGACTCCAAATGTCGACGCGCCGCCGACGAAACCAAGATGGGCTTTATCCAAAGTGTATGTTACCTCCAACGCTACAGTGTTCATCTTTGACGCTGGTGACTGACTTCGTCACGCAGGAACTGAGCAGTCTCCCCACGGCCGACCAAGAGGCCATCACCCACGTCTGGGCGCTGTTCTCCGCCGCCCCGGCCAAGCATCGAGAGCTGATGTTGCAGGGCATCATTACGCAATGCTGCTTCCCCCAACTCTCGACCGTGTCTCGCGAGGTGCACGAGCAGCTCAAGATCGACTTCCTCGCCGCACTACCGGTCGAGCTGTCGTACAAGATCCTCTGTCACTTGGACACGGTATCGCTCTGCAAGGCGGCGCAGGTGAGCCGTCGATGGCGAAACCTGGCGGATGACGACGTCGTCTGGCACCGCATGTGCGAACAGCACATTGACAGAAAGTGCACCAAGTGCGGCTGGGGCCTGCCGCTTCTAGAAAAGAAGAAGCTCATGGCTTGGAGTCGACATCAAAGCGCCCACCACCGCCAGAACCGAGACAATGCTGCCGCCGCCGCCGCCGAGTCGGTCGAGACGGACGGCGAGTCGGCGCTCTCGCCGTCAAGCGATTCGCTGAAGCGGCCCCTGGAGGACGGGGAGAACACGTCGACGAAACGGGCGAGACCGAACGGAGCACCGCGATCCCGGTCGCAGCTGGAGGCGGAGCGCAAGGTTCGACCCTGGAAGGACGTCTACCGTGACAGATTCAAAGTGGGCTTCAACTGGAAGACGGGTCGGTGCACTATCAAAACATTCAAGGGCCACACCAACGGCGTGACGTGCTTGCAATTCGATCACCACATCCTCGCGACGGGCTCTTACGACGCAACCATCAAAATCTGGGACATTGAAACGGGCGAGGTGATCCGTACGCTGCGAGGGCACACGGCGGCGGTGCGGACACTCCAGTTCGACGAGTCGAAGCTCATCAGCGGCAGCTTCGACCAGACGATCAAGATATGGAACTGGCAGACGGGCGAGTGTCTGAGCACGCTGCAATGCCACACGGACGGCGTGCTCTCGGTGCACTACGACGGCTGCACACTGGCGTCGGGCTCCATCGACAGGAGCGTCAAGATCTTCAGCTTCGACACGAAGCAGACGTTCTGCCTACGAGGACACTCGGACTGGGTGAACCACGTGCGCATCGACTCGGCCTCGCGCACCGTCTTCTCCGCGTCGGACGACATGTCGGTCAAGCTATGGGACCTGGACTCTAAGGAGTGCATCAAGACGTTCCGCGGCCACGTGGGCCAGGTGCAGCAGGTGCTGCTCATGCCGGCCGACTTTGAGCCGGACGACGCGGCAGGCGAGGACAACAGGACGGACACGGCATCTGACGGCAGCCGGACACCGACGCCCCCGACGACGGAGCAGGCACCGGACGCGAGGGCCACGTTCGGCCACGGATTCACATCGGACGAGTCACGACCGCTGCCCCCGCGCTACATGCTCACGGGGGGGCTGGACAACACGGTGCGCCTCTGGGACATTGCGTCGAGCAAGTGCATCAAGAGCATGTTCGGACATGTCGAGGGCATCTGGGGCCTGGTGGGCGACACGCTCCGGGTCGTGACGGGGGCCAACGACTCCATGACCAAGATCTGGGAGCCGCGGTCGGGCAAGTGCGAGAGAAGCTTCACCGGCCACGCGGGTCCGGTGACGTGCGTGGGGCTGAGCGATAGTCGGATGGCGAGCGGGAGCGAGGACGGAGAGGTCAGGCTGTATAGTTTCGAAGGGGAGATGGTGGAGGAAAGGGGGACGCCGTCGTAGGGGTTTTGTTCTACGAGCATGGTTTTCAAAACGAGGTCACGGTGCATGGGATGGGCGCTTTGTGCTATAGATACCACTTTAGTAGGCAACTATGATATTGCGATGTGTTTAAAGACAAGGGCAACGTGTTGACTTGGGGATGGGCTCGGTGCAAGCACGTGGTGAGAAATTAGTAGGCAATGGTCACCCATGCCGAATTTGAGTACAACAGTAGTACTACCATCAATCGCGACGAGCAAGAGCAGTATTTCCTCCATTGAGTGAGCCTGGCATTTAGTGGTATT
Organism: Torrubiellomyces zombiae; assembly: GCA_018831705.1. NCBI lineage: Eukaryota > Fungi > Ascomycota > Sordariomycetes > Hypocreales > Ophiocordycipitaceae > Torrubiellomyces > Torrubiellomyces zombiae. Next base: position 89,072 of record JADHZA010000015.1, on the reverse strand, counting down.
AGATAATACACACATATCGCTAAGGGACATCAGGGTGTGGGGCCGGGAACGGTCAACTCGTGCCTCGGCAAAGACGCCCCCTGCGGAGTGACTTTGCCTCCACAGCAATCAGGGGACGTGGGCCGCTGCTGTACCTGTATATATACATGGGATATTGCCATGGTACTCGACCAAAGTCAAGACGGAGTAAACCCTTTTACCACCCACCAGCTAAACAAAGATTGCGGCATCTTTACGTATGGATGCATATGCAAGCAACAGATAGGTAGTAGGCCCTTCTCTCACCGCCCTCACTTTGGCATTTTTCGCAGCTCTGGATGTAATCTCATTTACAAATGAAGGCTTAGAGGATCTTTCGCACTCAAATTGCCTGTGCTGTTCATCAATTCCGAGCCTTGCCCGAATAAAAATCGGAGGATATTCCTGAAACCTTGAACATCACCCTCTACGGTGCCTGCCTTATCTTCGTCAACCCAACCCTGGGTGTGGCCGCCTCCAAAGTCGATGATCCAGGCGTCCCCCTGTCGATCGATGATAACGTTGTCGGCTTTTGCATCCCCCCAGATGATGCCGGCTCGGTGGAGCGCTTGCAAGCTTTCTCGCAGTTGCAAAGCCCAGCGCCTCTTTGTGTCTTCTGGCGTTGTCGGGCTTACAGCACCCGTCAACGTGGTGTCCTCATCGATTCGATGTAGAAGAATGCCGAGAGGTGGACCATGGTCGTCCTGGACAACACCGTAGGCACGGGATGTGCGTGTGTGTGACGTCAAATTCGCTCGGGAAATCTGCTCGTGCTTTGCCACTTCCCCTTTCCGCATCTCTTCGCCAACAGAGTCGAAAGACTTGAAGAAGAGTTCTTGGCCATCGACGCAAACTCGTGCGGGATCTTCGTCGAGAATGTAGCGTGGGTCATCACCGATGATGTTGATCTGAGATGGATGAAAAGATGGAAGTGTCGTCTTCCATGGCGAAGATCTGAGGCTTGACTCCTCCATTCGTTCGCGTAGTAGCACGGGCCCTGGTTCTAGCTTGTCATTCATGGAGCGGAGCTCGCATTCGAAAGACTCGGAAGAGAGATAATCTTGAAGGGTTACGTTGGACAAATCGGTTCGTTGGGGCGCAAGGTTTTCGAGGATTGGAAGGAAGGGGTGCACGGCCCAGTGGAAGCACGTATCGAGAGTGATGGCCCGATGAGTGGGAGCCTCGTTTCCTGCGTCAGAGCCAGTCTCTTCGATTTCATCCTCGAATACATCCGACCCCGAGACTAGATATGCGAAAAACTCAAAGAACTCGGCGGTGATTTTCGGTGAGTCGTGAAATTTGGAAGGCGAGGCGCTGATGCTGAAGGATTTGCCGTTGAGACGAATTTCAAGGGTGAACCATGCTGGGGTTTCCCCTTCCAGACTGTGACAATAGCTGCAAATGCGATAGCCTCGAAAACCGATCTCTCCATCAGTGCTCCCCATTGTGCAAGGATAAGTCTAGGTTGGCGCAGGTAAACTTGATTGTATTCATTATGGCTCTCACATGCACGTTTGGTTCCCCCGCAAAATCACAAGCTCGGCTCATCACCCCAAAAGTGGGACCCTCTCCGTACCATCCCATACGTCATGGTTGAGAACAGAAGCGACAAGATGAAAATACGCATGATGGAATAATCCGTCATGAAAATAAAATATATACCATCTCACTGTCTAGCCTGAGATGAACTGTTGATGTTAAAATTTGGTTCCCAGAACAAAACGTGGTGACTCAATGGACGAGCCGGGGGTCCACGCCGGAAGCGGGATGTGGAGAGCCCAGCTCGGCCACGACCGGAACAAAACTATCATGTGTCAACCGGCGGCGCCTGTGTCATGTCCATCCAGCTTTTGGCCCCCCTCTCCCTTTCCTCCCAGTGTCATCTCCAGCATCTTTCATGGCTTCGTGAACTTCTTCTGTAAATTTCACTCTCTTTGTTTTTCTGCACAATGCCCGCCGACAGCGGTAGGAAGCCCGCCTCCCCGGCCGTCAACCTGATCGGTTCGTCCGTCCGCCTTCCAATGTCTCCCCCCTCTCACTAACTCGCACTTCGCAGCCGGCGGCGGCGCAGGCATGATGGAAGCACTAGCCTGCCACCCGCTCGACACGATCAAAGTGCGGATGCAGCTCTCACGGCGGGCGCAGCACCTGCCTCCACGCTCCTTCATCCGGACGGGGATATCGATCGTACAGAAAGAAACCCCATTAGCACTGTACAAGGGTCTGGGCGCGGTGCTTACAGGCATCGTGCCCAAGATGGCCATCCGCTTCACCTCCTTCGAAGCCTACAAGCAATTCCTGTCCGGCGGGGGTCCCATCTCCGGGCGCGCGACATTTCTCGCCGGACTGGCCGCGGGGGTGACCGAGGCTGTTGCCGTAGTCACGCCCATGGAAGTCATCAAGATCCGCTTACAAGCGCAGCACCACTCCATGGCGGACCCGTTGGATATTCCAAAGTACCGCAACGCCGCGCACGCCCTGTACACGGTGGTCCGGGAGGAAGGGCTCGGCGCGCTGTATCGCGGCGTGAGCTTGACCGCGCTACGACAGGGGACGAACCAGGCGGTGAATTTCACGGCATACTCGTACTTCAAGGACTGGTTGAAGACGGCGCAGCCGCAGTTTGAAAAGACGAATCTGCCCGGTTGGCAGACGACGCTGATTGGGTTGGTCAGTGGTGCGATGGGTCCGTTGAGCAATGCGCCCATCGATACCATCAAGACGAGGTTGCAGAAGATGCCGGCTGAGCCGGGGGTGAGTGCGTGGGCGAGGATCACGAGGATTGCGGGCGACATGTTCAAGTAAGTGTTTTGACTCCCGCTGTGTGTGTAGCGTGGCTGACTGGTTGGTGTGATAGGCAGGAAGGGTTTCACGCGTTTTACAAGGGCATCACGCCGCGGATCATGCGCGTTGCTCCCGGCCAGGCGGTGACGTTTACCGTGTACGAGTTTCTGAGACAGCGGCTCGAGAGCAGTCAGTGGTCGTTGGTGGGCAACAAGTTCGAGGAGTAGAGTTGGATACTGGTCAGCCATGTAAAGTGTGTGTTTTTGTGGCATTGTTCGGCATAGAAAGTCTAGAATCATCAATCGTCACCCACGCTTGCTTCACCTGCCCGGTCTCTTGGGCCTGCTGAACGCCGTTCTCGTCGCTGCCACCGGGTGCAATTCCTCCAGCACGGTTTGGTCCGTCACCTCGCTGGGCTCCTCTACCTCGAACTTCTTCTCGAGCGTCAAGCCTGCCTCGCGCACGGCCACCTCGCACACCGCCCGCTTCATCAGCGGATACATCATGCGGTTCTTGATGCTCCTTGCGCCAGCCGACGCGGGGCACGTGTACAGGAACAAGACGGGGCTCGACTCGACGCCCTGGTGGACATGTGTGAACCGGTAAAACGTGAATCTCGGTTCCGTGGGCGAGATAGCTGCCGTGAGCTCGCTGATCGTCTTTGGCGAGGGCGACTCGGGGACAAGTTCGACCGCTTCAGTGGTGGGATTGATCCTCTGTCAAACCTTGTTAGTGTCATTCTCTTTCACATGGTGCATCAGAGGGGCTCACCAGCATGACCACCACCCGTCCGCCCTGCTGTCCCACCTCCTTTATAGCTCGGAGAGCGTCCTCGCCCACCGGCATGGCCAGACTCTTGCTCAGATGAATCTCCCTTGTGCCCGTGCCCGATCCAGCCTCCTGCTCCGCCCTCTTGACCTCGCCCAAGGTCCTCTCCTCCTCCGTCAGCGGGGCCTCCATCTTGGCATGAGCGTCGTGCTTCTTAAACCCGGATGGGCTCAGCTCGTCCGCCGTCGTGGCAAAGACGGTCTCGCGGAAATGCTCGGATCCGAGTTCTCGCACCAGCGTCAGCCGGGTGGACGCGAAGAGCATTTTCTGCCGCACCGGCGCGGCATCGGGCACGTAGGTGGCGGCGATCAGGTGGGGGGCCTCGTCGTAGCGACGGAGGAGCATGTAGAGCGCCTGGTCCGGCTTGATGTGTTGTTGAAGACCGGCCAGCTTGTCCTCGAACGTTGCTGAAGCGGAGCCGGGGATCGTCTGCACCGGCACCAGGGACTCGCGCTCGATGGTGACGACGAGACCAAACGTTGACGCTGACGACAGCAGCTCGCCGAATTGAGCTTGAAGCTCCTCCGAAGCTTCTCAATCGGTCAGTCTATCTGCCGTATGACGTTTTTGACTCCAGGAATCATACCTGAGATACCCGACTGCATTGTATTGTCGCCAAAGAACACACAGCTGTCTCCTTTGCCCACGGTCACCAATGGTGAAATGTTCAAGGATGAGTACAGTCATGCCCCCGCGGCCTGTCCGCCATCGTTGCCCCGCCATCCGCGCAGACACTTACGACTTACCCTACACCGGAACCAGGTTCAAATGTCCAACCAAATTACGATATCTTGAAAGAAGGCTTTCTGCATTCTTGGCTACATTCATCGAATTATCTTCTGACCAGTCTCTTTGTATCATATCATGGCAATTAAAACTGCACTAACTTCTACCAAAAGCTTCAGTACAGTCAAGGCCACCATCCACTTTCATGATTCCCTACACAACCTGCTGCCATTACCGACCTCTTGAGCCACCCAAACTATCGACTATCGTCCAAAAACTTTGACCAAAGGAAATGCAAAGGAATGGATCCCACCGGCTACCACTTCCACCTGAAAAGTCCTCGTAACTCACCACCATACACCTACATCACCATGACCGCGAAAACAGCAAGACCCGCAAACATCGACAGCTGCGGAACCAATCTGGGGTCCGAGTCGGATTCGGGGACTTGAGCAGGAGATACAGGATCCCCTTCTGGCTCAGGGTTCTCCGACGGCGGACTTGGCGTCGAATAGGCAGGCGGATTTGCCGTCGTGCAGCAGCTTGATGTGGCTGACGCAGATTCCGGCTCAGAGTACGATGATGGTTCCGGCTGAGTCTCCGAGCTGTAATCTGAAGGCGCAGGACCTGGAGAGGAAGGACCCGTCGATTCGTTCGACGTTGCAGCTGGAACCTCCGTTGTCTCCATCGGCGAGAACATGGACGAAGCTGTAGTTTCGGGCGAACCCCCCTCCGGTACTTGGAAGATCGAGCCTCCTTCCTCGGTGCACGAGGGTGTTGGCGCTGATCCATCTGGACCCGGAGAAATGAGCACCGAGGAGCTGTCGCACGTCAGGCTTGTCAAGAATGTAGTCGCTGCTTCAGGAGCGGGACCAGCCGGTATGATGGGCGTATGCTTTGGCGTTAGTGTTATCAAACTTTCTTGCGCTGTTGCGGTGCAAGTTGTTGTCTCAGCAGGTGTTGTGGCGGCCGCAATGGTTGTGACAGGCAAGGTGACAGCTTGCGGTGCCTGGTTTGATGTGTCCGTCTTGGAGTAAACATTGGCCAGATGAGGTCCCTCCTCGGGGCATAGACCGCCGCACATCCCCATTCTGAAATCGTTCATGCACGGGTAGCTGCAAGCGCCTTCGTCGGCCGGCATGAATGCATTTGCATCGTCACCGCAGAGACACTCACTGATAACACACGTCAGACATGGAAACAGGTCCGGAGTGGGATGGGTCACAGACTTGGGGAAGATGGCAGCAAACTCATGCTGCTGGCAAGCTTCTTGGCATGCCTCCGGGTTGAGATGACCTCCTGCCACGGAGACTGGTTCCCCCATGCTGGCCATGTGGACGGTAGCACAGCCGTGATAAGCATACCCGCCACTGCAGTGGTTGGCTTGGGCGAGGATCCGGGTAGCGCCAAGGATGGCGAGGACAAGAGAGGCACCCATATCGTTGAATTCACAGGAACGAGGAGACCGGACTGCGAGAATCAAAGGCAAAGGGGGTCGTGAATGCCTGCCCTGGGCACAGAGACAAGAGGGTCTAGGAGGTGCTGAAGATGCGGAATGAAGATGAGGAGGGAAAAGGTCAAGTTTCAGGAGGACGGGCTCTTCACCTTGAAGGAGACTTTGGCCTTGCACCACGTGAAAGGAGGTAGGCAGGCCGGCAGGAAAGAAAAGTTCTGGGGGATATCGTGCCTGCCTTGAAAGCAGCCGCTGCACCCTGTTCACATAGGAGGCAGCTGCCAAGCAAGAGGGCTACGCCTGTGCAGAAGTAGACGACCGAACTACCAGGTGCCTGGCACTGGGTAAGTGATGGCGCCAGCTGCGACAGGCAGAACCATCAACTGCCAAAGATTGACCCTTTACGACTGGAAAGCAACGACAGATACGTTAAAGAGCTGTCCGCTTCTCTCGATGAGAAGGACCGTTGCTTTCCGCACGTGGAGAACATGTCAGCGAGTCCTTCAAGGTAATATGTTGTTTCCTCCTGCAGTGCATTCTCATAACCTATCAGGCTCTGGATGACGATATGGGCTTTCATCAGCGCATACGACTTGTGAACATGGTGAGGACCATTGAGCTGTGGCACGGAGAAGCACGGTAGACAGTGACGCTGAACGATGATCATCGCGAAAGTACACCATGCTCTCAGACTTGAAATATCTCATCCACTATTTACTTTTGATGGAGCCAGAGATTCGTCGCGGTGCAATGGTACTGTAATTACTTGTAGACTTCGTTGACCACATGTCGTCTCCAAAGATGAGAGGATGACTAAATACCACATACGAGCAAAAGGCACATTGATATTCAAGTGACTCAATGTCCACGCTAAATTGCCCATGCTAGTCGGGCGTTTATATTTGGAGTTGGGACTGGATATCTCCACACTCAAAATCGACGCCTAAGGCCACGAAATCCACCCGCGGCCTCATCAGGGCACAAGCGCCCCACATTGCGCAGGGCACGAAAACCACATTTTAAGCGAAGAGACTTTTGGCCGCGCAAAACTTGGCGCACCTCCCGCCGCGATAACCTCCTCGACCATCATCACCAACCACTAGCCAAGATGAGCGCCCAGAACAAGATCGCCCCCAACAGCCCTTCGCGGCAAAACCCCTCCGAGCTTGAGCAGAACATTGCTCAGGCTCTCTACGATCTCGAGACCAACACTGCCGACCTCAAGGTTGCCCTGCGACCCCTGCAGTTCGTCTCAGCCCGCGAGGTGAGAAATACGTGAAAAAAAGCCAAACCAAGCCACATTGGTCCGAAACACTTTCGAGATCCTGTTTCCAAGTTGAAGCATACAATGGCTGCGACGGGCGTTCCGAGCCGCTGGACTCTCCGCGAGAAAGCGGCCCATCCAGACGCAACCCTCGTCGTGGGACGCACGTCGGAGCCGGCGTACAATTGACTATCCTCTGGGAAACAGGACGGGAAGCGGTCCAAGGCGTTCAGACCTGGAGCTCGCATGCTGACTTCTGATCTGTAATTAGATCGAAGTTGGCCACGGCAAGAAGGCTATTGTCATCTTTGTCCCCGTCCCTTCTCTGCCCGGTTTCCACCGAGTTCAGCAGCGGTACGTTTTGCCTTTGAAGCACGGCTGTAAGCTGTTTTAAACTTGCTGCTAATAAATGGCAGCCTGACTCGCGAGCTGGAGAAGAAGTTCTCTGACCGCCATGTCCTGATCCTCGCCTCCCGCCGTATCCTCCCCCGTCCCAAGCGATCGGCCCGGGCCCGCAACACCCAGAAGCAGAAGCGCCCTCGTTCGCGCACGCTGACTGCTGTCCACGACGCCATCCTCGCCGATCTCTGCTACCCCGTCGAGATTGTTGGCAAGCGTATCCGCACCAAGGAGGATGGTAGCAAGCTCCTTAAGGTCGTTCTCGACGAGAAGGAGCGCGTCGGTGTTGACTACAGACTCGACACCTACGCCGAGGTCTACCGCCGTCTGACGGGCCGCAACGTCAACTTTGAGTTCCCTCAGAACACCTCCTCGGAGTAAATCACCGAGTAGCATGGGGTTGTCGTTTAGAGCATTATTGGTCGGTCAAAATGGGGTTTTGGCGTCTTTGAGAAGGTAGTTTCATAATTGAACAATGTTGCCTTCACAAATTTTTGGTGAATTCAAGATGTGCAGTCATGGGTATCTTTGTCTATATTGTTGGACTAATCGTGCTTGATGCTTCCCACCCCGAGTACACACCAGTATGCTAGTTCTCGCCTCTCCTTCACCTCCTTGTCCTTTCCTTGTGCTGAGCCCACATCATGCTGCACATCTGCGTCCCATTCGATCCGCACAAACATGGGTATCTCTACAACGTCTTCGTCCATCTTGAGTGCACCATCGTCTTTCTCCGCTGCGTGGCCAACAATGTTCAAAGAGGCCGGAATAACTTCCACAACTACGCTGACCCAGTTTCGGCCTCGTTCCCAAATCTTGCCTGCTTCGCCTTGACCACCGCCCTCATCGCCTCTCCGGCCGCTGCTGACCGTCCCATCGTCTTTCAGAGCATCGTCCCAAACATCCGTGTTGGCAGCAACCTCGAATTGCGGACACAGCACGGTGACCTTGCTTGCGAACCTCCCGGGTGTCGTATTCGGCGTCGCTAGCGTGACTTTTATCTTGTCAAACAACGGGTTCTTGAAGGTGATGATGTATTGATAAGGCTTCAGCGGCTGCAGGGGCAACTCCTCCGCAACGGTGGGTCGTGATGTGACAGGTGTGGGAGCTGCGGTAGAATGCATGGGCCGGATGGTGATGGTCGGGATATATGATTTCGCTACGAGACGAATTTTGAAGCGTGTCGACGTCACCTTGTTCTCTGGCTTGGAGATGATGTGCCGACAAATGGGACATCGTTTGGAGCGTTTCGTCCGGAGGAGGTATGATAAGGGCCGGAGCTGTTCTAGAAACCGCGTTGGTTCTGGTTGCCTGTCTCGCTGGTCGGTCGACGTGGTGGCTTGCAACCCTTCCTGCATGAGCTTCTGTATTGAGGCGGATTCGTCCAACTCTGCCAGTTTGAGGCCTTCCTCTGGATTCAGCGCCTCACGCATCACATCCATTGGCCCTTGCTGTATCCTCCCCGCGTGTCCTCGTCCCGTGTAGAGCGACATAATGCGTGAGAGAGCCGCCGGGGAGGAGAAGCCGACACCGTCATGTAGATTCATACCGCTCAGCGACGGACTGACGTCGGCCAGCTGCTCCTGATAGAATGTTTTTAAGTTGGCAAATTGCAGGTCTCGATCAAGCTGCTCGTTGGATAATTGAGGCTCGTCGGGATTCTCCTTGCGGCGCTCTTTGACGTCTTTCGGTGTGATCTTGGGTGTCCCGCCATTATTCATCTTGCTGAGCTGCGAGTGAATCCCACTCGGTCTGTCGAATTGTATGCCAATCTCGGTGGAGGACCAATTGCAGTATTGGCAGAACAGCGCATATGGCCCAGCGGATGAGCCAGTCTGGGCTTCCGCCGCGAGCAGGTTGGCATCCGCAGCCGGCTGCAGTGACCCAACCTGTAGAGGCCCGATGCATACGGGGCACTGATAGCAGCTTCTCGTGCATCTAAGGTCAGGGATCAGTCTCGACGGTTCATGCTTTGGATTCTTGTTGGTTGTGCTACCTATTGCCTTCGCCGCGCAAATTGCTGCTGGGCACCTCGAAAAGGCAGTTTGGGCAGTAATACGTCACGGTCTCTTCATTGACGCATCTCGGACACCGTATCTGCTGGCAATCCTCGCAGTATAGCAAGTATTCGAGCGGGTACAGGCTGTAATTGGATCGTGGCGCTCGAGGATCAAAGGTTCGTTCGTCATCGTCTTCTCCCTCTCCGCTGGGTGTCGTGTTGCCGGCGGACTGGTCTGAACACGGACATTGAATGAACGTGTAGGGAGTTGCACCGGCCATGCTGACGCTGCATCTCGACTTGCAATCTTCAAGGGCAGGTTTGAAAATTGAGGAAAGCTGGTTTGCCTATCCACCTTGCAAGCTCGGTGTGGCTCGGTAAGACCCGGTGAAGAGCGCTGTCAGGTGACCAGGCATGTTGTGCATTAGGCAGGCATGCATGCACGGAAAGACCGACCGGTATGTATGTACAAGTATGTATGTCTGCACGGTCTGTTTATGAGCATCTGCGCTTTGACGCTGTCGTGTCGATCGGAATTTCGATTCTCACCATTGAAATGAGAGATTGCCGGATCTCGCGCAGAGTGACGTCTTCCACATTCAAGCTTCGGAGCTGATGAAGGTTGATCCTCCCTCCGCTGATCAACGTATTGGCAATGCAAAGCAAGCACCCGCTACACCACGGCAGACAGCTACATACACACTCGTACGCGCATGCCATGCATGGACAAGCAATAACAAAGATTTCTTTTTGCGGGATATGGTGATCATGGCCAGCGCGCAAACGTGGCCGGGCTGGAATCGCAGAATGACAACCTTTCAAAAGTACTACTTACGGATAATTATGGCATGCCTCAGCAAGACGGCTGTCTTTCTATTCTGATTCATCAAAAAATGGCACCGAAGAGGCAAGCCGGGTATGCAGCCCCTCTTCCTACGCCGGCAGCCTGTTTCGTGTTGCGGGTTTCAGGTTTTCAACCTTGCTGGATCCCAACCTTGATTGCTTGGGAGCCGCTCGGGAATGGGATGCAGCCAGGAGCATTTTCTCGCGCGAGTCGAGCCAGGTGGCACGAAGCCACTGACCACTGGACCAGCCGGTGACACACACACACATCTCGACATGGCTTTGCTAAGATTATCTCGCTTTGTCCGCCCTCGGTACGGAGGGTATGGGCAATACAGTAAGGCGATGGCGTCAGACCCCAGCTCTCAAGGAAGCATTTCTGAATCGTCAGAAAGAGCTGGAACTTGATCCTGGTCCGGTTCCTTACGGTTATGTGACAAAAAGTCATTGCCCACCGCTCCCCCCCCCCCCCCTCGTCCGACCTCAACGGGAAGCTTGCTGTGCTGGCACGGCGTGCACGGCTCACTCCTCGAGGAACGGCAGGGCGATTTCCCGTCCCAGCTGGGCCGAGAATGCTTTGCCGCCTAGGTTCATGGTGCCCGTCGAGATCAAGCTCCGAGCGAGTTAACGACTCCACAGAGCCTGATTCCCTGTCCATTCAATGACTAGCGTCGACGCGAAGACCTGGCGGAGCTCAGCTTACCCCTGTTCCTGGATCGTTGAGGTGGAGATTCCCCTCGAATAGAATCGGGATTTGCGAAGCTCGGCACGGGAAACGTCACACAGCAAAGCACAGACGCATAAAATACGAATTGCGAAGATAGTGTAAGCCATTGATACCGGACGAAGACACGAGCAGTTCAGGCTCATGAGCATAGATGACGGAGCTTGTTGGTAGCCAGGTGGGAGCACACCATGGACCAGGATGGACGCCCTCGAGATATTAAAGTCTTAGCGTTCGGGAAGGATGTGGTAGACCGAAGTCAGAAGCAGCCGCTTCCTTCAGGCTAGAACATCACCGCCTCATGCATTTCTCCGTGTGTGTGTTTTTTTTTAATCGCTCTCTTCTACCCCCGGCACATTAGCTGCTAGGGAGGGCTAGTGGTGAAAGTAACCATCACACCTAGCTCATTCCGCTAATCAGACATGGGATCGCAACGTGTCACTACGTCAAGACTTTACTTGTGCTTGTACGGATGGCCCTCGTCCCTTGCCAACCAGGATCTGGCCATCAACACGTGCGGAAGCGCAATGGAGACGGTGTTTATGAATAAGAAAGCATGCCTGCCGTGCTGCTCCCCGGGAATGCCGTTCTTGTGAGAGTCCCTGTTCAACCACAACAAGCGTCGTTTTACGCTTTGTGGCACCTGATTGCCCAATCGCGCGGGGGATCGGGGAGATGGCGGTGCTCTCGACTGTGTCAATGAGCTCCGATTCCAACTGACACTTCTGTTTGCTGAAAACCTGGCTGTCTCGATGGTTTATTTTGGAGGTCACTAAAGCTCAGTCGTTGTGGTTGTTGTTGCTGCTGCCTTGTCAGCAGTAATTGGGTGTTTTGGAGTCTTTGAGCTCACCATGCCGGACATAGTAGCAGCTCCAAAACCTATCATCGCGGAAACTTTTATGAGAGGTGGTGTCGATACCAGCACACCGGATCCCACGATCAAAAGATGGGACGGCATACGTAAGACGTGCACAGCGTGGGACGACACCGACGAGGTATGTTGCCGCCCTTCATACCCGTTCTGGGGACTCTGTGTCTCTCTGTGACCATTGCCTGCCCACGCAGCTCTTTCGTCGTCTAAAACCATTGTTACGCAGGATCGAGATGTTTGGTTGCGACATGGAAATTGCTTGGTCTACTGTCACGGCCGTAGCACACCGTTTGCTAGGCTGTCGTTGAGCCTGCTGTTGGAGGCTCAATGCTGGCCACTCGTTGAGCGATTCTTGAACTTGGACGGATGCAGTTCGCGCAGCCCGAAGGAGGTGACTAGATGGCTCGAGGCAAACCCAAAACGGGCCGTCGAGCTTTACTTGCCACCGATGGCCACCCCGTCCGGAAATCATAAATCGCAGACCGGGCACACGAATACGATATCGGCGCACAATTTCTTTGCATGGATATGCGGAAAACCCTTGATCGGAGAGAGGCTGGGCGATGCCCTGATCAGCTTGAAGCACGGTATACGCCAGTTCAGTACGGGACTCGAGGACGATGCCGACACAGTGACACGATATCTGGCCGAACAGGGCTATTTGAACATGGCTGGCCAGCCTGACCACGCTTTAGCCGCCTTGGCCTTTGCCGAGAGCTGCCAGAAGGACGACTTGTACAGACAAGCGTTGAAGCACTGCGTCGAGATGAGCCAGCAGCTGGCCTCGAGGCCTGATCAAGAGGTGAGTCACGACTACTTCACCATCAAAGCCCAAACAAGGCATTGGCCGAGGACAATTTGTTTAACAGAGAAAGCAGAGCATAAGCTCCTCGTCCAAGGATTTGATCCAAACATCACGGGCAGAGCTCGACTCCCGGCTGGACAAGACATCGTCGATGCTACGAAACTTCCTCGACCATGAGCTCTCCGAATCCCACATTGGCATTTCCAGCGGCCTTCGTGCCCACATGGAGCGCTTCCGAAGCTTCCTACTTTCCCACTACAGCAACAAACTGGGCTACTATCCGCCTCAAGCTTTTGAAGCCGCCGTCTACAGCTCCATGGGTCGCGACTTTGCCGCCCTGTATGAGCTTCTCGTGGATCCAGGCTACACCTCGTCCGAGGCCATGCCCTCAGTTGCCGACGGCGGCGTATGCAGTCTGCAGCTGATCCAGGCGATCGATTCGCACTGCGACTTCGAGCCTCGTCGCCATCCGCTACCTCTGTTGCCACGGCTGGACCGCTCGTCATCCGTGTCGAGCATGCGTCGCCGAAGCATGTCCTGGCTGGGTACCATCAGCCGACAAAGAGCAGACGAACGACAGCAGCTTGGACAGAAAGCCTTGGCCCAGGCATACAACCACGACGAAACGATCCTCAACAACGACCTGGTCAAAGCCTATCGTCGGTTTGAAGAGGAAGAGTGCATGCCACGCAAATCTGACAGGCACGAACGAGTGTCGCTCGTCGAAGGGCGCAAGATACGATGGATCCTCATCTACGCCGTACACCAGACCCTGCTCTACGCAAATAACGGGCTCCCTAAAGTCGACGCCCTCTCTCCCCCTTGGGAGATGACATCCTTACCGCTGTCCTCGCCTTCCGACGCCGCATCTATCCAGATCGAGATCCAACCGGATATCGATTACTTTGCCCTCACCCACCCGCAGCCATCTCCTCCGCTCCAGCAGGCCGACACGCCCCTAACACGATCTACGTCCGTCTCTCGCGTACTCAACCGCAGCGCCACCTTCCGCCGGTCCGTACGACGGCTGAAACGAGTGACCAGCGCAAGCTCGTCGCCTCCGATGCCCCGACCCAAGCCCTTGTATCGGGAAATCGTCGTACAAGGCTACGGCAACGGGACCAACGTGGCGATGCCGCATGAGACCACCTCACCGACATGTTCGAGATCCTCGAGCACCACGTGTAGTTACACCAGCACCGACTACACGCCCGCCACATCGCCCGCCACCACCATGCTCGACGAGGTCGTGGTGGACCCCCTTTCTTATCGTCGTCGTCAACACGAGCAGCCCTCCCGTCGCAGTCGTCCCGTCAGCGCCGCCATCGAGGGCTACACCTATGCCAAAGCCGCTTTCGGCCACCTGGTCGAGCTGGAGAGTCGTCGATCCCGACGACAGACCATCCCGCCGAGCAGGTCTATGCCACGCGTCATACAAGAAGACGAGGATATCACGTATGCCGATGGTTCCGATTGGACCGCCATGCAAGCCTTCCTCGATGGAAAAGTTGGGCCCCCTACGGGCCCGAGCCCAGGAGGTGACGTATGGGCACAGTATGCCGATTTAGGTGGCCTGACTGAGATGCGATGATGCTCTGGCCTACAACACAACGCCTCCTTGCTGTCTTTTTGTTTTTGGATTGAGCCCGGAGCTATACCGTCACTTTGGATTGTGCTTTTCTTTTTAGGTTTTGTTTCTTGGTCTTTGTTTGCGTGACTCTTGTTGGTCTACGACTTGATACCCAAGGCGCGGCGGACAATGTCCATCTTTCCGTACGCGGGACACGGCGTGGGAGTTGAAGCAGAAATGTCACTCTTTGACTTTTCGTTTTTTTGAATCTTTGTTTGATCAATGCAAGACTGCTGCTTTTAGGTCTTCAACAACAGAGCGTATGAGCGGGGTTCACGACTCCGAATGACTGTTCATGAGTGGTAGACGGGGAAAAGCAGGACGTAATACGACAAATAGGTTTATTATAGCGTCAATAACGCTTGCGTATGGAACCAGATCATCATCGTTCTACATGACACCCTCCCACATGATGGTCTGAAGTTTTTACACCCGAGACAGCCCATAGCCTCACAATACTCGCCGGGCCAGCGTTCTCTTTCCTTTGTACCAGCCTAGGGACCGCTGTTTACTCCTTCTTGTCATGTGACGACGCCGTTTCGAGACCGTCGAGGACATCGGCGCCGAGAGACCAGATCATGTAGGTCGAACCGACAAGCCATGCGCCGCTAAGAACAAAAACAATAAGCTTCAGCGTAAGAGCAGAACAGCGTCCATGGCACTTACTTGGGGATGATCCAGAGAAAGAGCAGATCCAGCGGACTATTGTGGCCGACATTATCAAAGCCGCCAAAATATTCATGCGACCCTAGCATACGGCTCCCATCAGCAAAAACAAAACCCCCCTGGAACTACAACAACTCACAGTACAGCACGGTCTTGCTCAGGGTCATAACCGCAGCGCTAAAGCCAACCAGGACCGCCAACGCGCCCGGACGACCCGTGATCATCTTCCTATCGTTGCCGACGACGATGCCATGCCGGCTCCAGAGGTACAGATAGGCGGCGTACATGACTGTCTCCACGAGGTTGAGAAAGCCCTGGGCGGCGGTGAAGCCGTTGCCGGCCTTGTAGGCCTTCCAGCCGTAGACGTGGTCGACCTCGCCGTAGAGCTTGTAGGGCGCGTAGATGGGCCAGTGCAGCCACCCGCCTTCCATGGTGTGCGGGCGGCCGAGCACGTACACCGTGTCCCAGATGACGAGCGGTAGCGAGATGGCCATCCACAGAAGCACGGGGGACGAGGGCGTATGCTGCCACAGCGTGGGCGCGTGTTTCTTGCTCACGGCGCTGTTGCCGCGCGAGAGCGATGCTCGTGTGCTGACCATGATTGAAGGCGGGGAGGCAATTGGAAAGAAAGGGGGTGATGATGCGGTCGATGATGACGATGATGTTGATGGAGAAAGAGGAGGAGGTTATGTAGGTCGGCGCGCTATTGGGCTCAAGCTCCCGTCTCCCCTTGGGCGGAGACCTGCCGTTTCGGGAAGTGAGCTTCCGTGGAGAGCGGCAGCGTTACCAATCCAGACACGATTGGCTGACACAATATGGCCCAAGATGGATCGATCTATGTACAGTGAGTGGCCATAAGTCTTCGAACAACCCCACCACGCGTGTCTTTCGTAAACCTTACGCGCCACTAATATATTAACTTTAAAAAGCTATAACTTTATACTAAGATACTAGTTTAGTATAAATTTAATACTAAGATAAGTAGAAATTATTAATTTAGGTATAAACTTAATTTACTTATAAAAGCTATAATAGTTATATTAATATATACTAGATAAACCTATTATATTATCGTAGTTAAGTTTAAAATATTACTTTTAATAGTATATTATATTTTTAAATACTAAAAAATATATAATATTATTAAAAATAGCTTTTAGGCTAGTTAATTATAATTCTTTATACTTATAAAAAAGTAATATATTATTTAAATTATTAAAAAAAACTACCTTATCTTTTAGAAAGCTTTTATAAATATTACTAGTAGCTAGGTCTTAATATAAATACTATATTATATTATTTAATCTTATTATATATAAAAATAGTATATAATAAAATAATTAAAAATAACCTTAAATATAGTAAAAGCTTAGCTTTAATTTATATATTATTAGATTTAAAATATTAAAAAATTAACTATTATATATTTAATTAAATTACTAGCTACTAGTTATAGCTTATATATTTTAGGCTATCTTTTTTAATAAGGTATCTATATAGAATAAAATAAGTAACCCTAATACTTAGGTTTTCTAGCTTCTTAAGGAAAAATATAATAAAAAGCTTATAAATCTAATAAACTATATTAAACTATTAATTTTAATAATATTATAAGTAAGAATCTAGAAAGAAAATAAGATTTTAATTATAGTAATATAATATAATCCTAAAAGCTTAAATAATAGCTATATAGCTTAAAACTATTAAAAAGCTTTTAAAGATATTTTTTACTTTTATATAATAAAATAAGGTATTTTTAATAGGATAATTATACTCTATATAATATAAAGTCTATAAAAGATTAGCTTATAAACTATAGTATTTTATAGATTAATTAACTACTATACTTACTTAATATTAACCCTATAAAGTATATATAATGTATTTTAAAGGCTAAGATATATCGCTTATATCCTAATCTAGGCTCTTTAAAAAATAATAAGGAAAATAAGGCTTATTTTATAGTATATACTTTAAGTATTTAGGATATAATTAATTAGGGCTAAATATAAGCCTTAATTAACTCTATACTATAGCGCTTACTTATAGTTATTTACGTAAGAGGTTAGTATATACGATATTAATCGCCGTTTTTAGGGCTTTTAAATGCACTTATATATATTGTATGTAGACCTTTGGTTATTAAATAAATCGCGTTTAAAGTTGTGACCTTATTGACCCTAAATTGGTGGCTGTGGGGTTGTTCGAAGACTTATGGCCACTCACTGTAATACTTGCGCAATCTGGCCACTTTGGGTCCTTGGGAGTCATTGATGACATTGGTCGTTTATATAAACTGTATCGTTTTCAGTGTGAACAACATGAAGAATCCCTTGTCACGCGACGTGGATTTCGAAATATTCCTGCACGGAGTATTTCTATGCGCCATCTTGTCTTAGAGCAGGGTGGCACCAGTGACAACAATCTCAAAGACGCCGTCTTATCACGGTCATCCCTCAACGTCAACCAGCCATTGAAACTGCTTGCTCACAAGCCACGGACCCCAACTGCCAGCAGAAGCAGGCCTTGCCGTGCTGTTGTCTACCTGTATCCTGAACGATCATCAATGGCCCAGTTCCTGCCACTGCCGGGCCATACTACTGAAACAGCGACATCATCGTCATCGAACCCTCGCCCTCTAGCAACGCCCTCATCCCATCCCCGTCCCGTCAGCCCGTCCTCCGCCGGCAGTAGCCGCACCGGTATCGTCGTCTTCTCCGGCGGCAGCGCAACCAACAGTCTCGTCGATGTCTTTGAGCGCGTCCGCGACATCAACAAGACCTGTCTGAGCTACGTCATTCCCATCTCCGACAACGGCGGCAGCACCAGCGAGATCATCCGCGTGTTTGGCGGTCCAGGTAATTATTATCCTCCGTGACCACTGCTTCCAATCCCCCGCGATAGCTGACCATCTCGCCGAAGGCATCGGAGACGTGCGCTCACGGCTGGTAAGGCTCATCCCAGACAATGACAACAAAGAGACGGCAGCCATCAAAAACCTCTTCAATTACCGTCTCGCCAAGACATACGACCAAGCCAGGACGGAGTGGTTTGAGATTCTCGACGGCACGCATCCCTTATGGCTCAATGTCTCCTCACCTAAGAGGGAGCTCATCCGATCTCACCTCAACAGCTTCAATCTCGAGGTCGTCAAGCGGATGCGTCCCAGCAGCCGCTTCGACTTTTCTCGCTCCAGCATCGGCAACTTGTTCTTGACTGGCGCGCGCCTATTCACCGGTAGTTTCGAAGCGGCCATTTACTTGCTGAGCTCTATCTGCGCCGTGCCGGATCACATCGTTGTTCTGCCGGCGCTGAACTCCAACTTCGCGCACCACATCGCCGCGCGCCTTGTCGACGGCACCATCATCACGGGCCAGAATGACATCTCGCACCCGAGCGCCCCGACGGCCGCTGTGCCGGGTGCGAAACCCGCCCTCAGCACTGGCGTCCATACCCCGGCCGGCCACGACACGGAAGAGCATGACAAGATCGAAGACGCCAACCTGCCCGGCTCGCTTCCCGCGCTGAGACGGCCTGCCATCGTGTTTTCCAAAGAGGATGAGGAGGAGTTGCCCTCGCGCATCGACAGGGTCTGGTACATCAACCCCTACGGCCAGGAGATACGGATACCAGCGAACCCCCGTGTGCTCGAGGCTGTCAACGGGGCGAACACTGTCATATACAGCATCGGCTCGCTTTTCACCTCGCTTGTTCCCAACCTCGTGCTGAAAGGAGTTGGGGATGCCGTTATTAGTCCGCTGATTCGGAACAAGATTCTCATCTTGAACGGCACCACAGATCGCGAGACTGGCCCGCGGGAGAGTCCGTTCTCGGCGTACGACTTTGTCGCAGCAGTTGCTAACGCTTGTGCCGACTCGAGAGGTCGCCCCCGACCGGACGAGGAGGACTATCGTCTCTACGTCACTCATGTCATTCACCTTGAGGGTCCTGCGTCTCCGAAAATGGACAAGACGGTCTTTGTGAGACTGGGAATCGAAACAATCAGGCTGTATGGGCCAAAGACGGAACTGGGCAGGGGAGGACACTACGATGGCACGGCGTTGGGACAGGCGCTCGAAACGGTCATTGGTCGTAAGAATATGACTATGGACAAGAGCCGACGGAACACGCTGGTGACCTGAGCCGTCCACTCTCGTTCTGGGCGAACTGTTTGAAGGACTCTGCTTTGATCTAGAGAAGGCTGCTCCATTGCAAATATTGAGATGAGGCGCAGTTCGGTGTTGTTTAGCATGAGGCGTAGAGGGCTGGCGCTCAGGTTCGACCGACCAAGATTCCACTGTAATTACTGTTGGAGTTCTATAGATCGCACAGGGATGGATGGTGGATCACTTGAAACCGGGCCACATGTGTCACTCTAAAGACCCCAGGCTTTGTAATGTTATCGAGGTAGGGTGGAGTTGATCTGTAATCGGCGAAGGATATTATGTAGCCACCACCAATCGATGGATTTTGCTTGTAGGGTGATAGGACTAACGTGACGTAATAACGTGGTGGGGCAGGACATCATCTCAACAGACAGTCATACACGCAGCGGTCCTTGAGCGACTCGATCATTACCGACATTAGCACGAGATACACAGGCCATACTCTCCAATTGGGCTCTTGAGACCGATGCTCGCGCCCACCCGCCGCCTTGTTCGCCCTTTGCGCCTGAGACCCCTTCCTCGCATACCAGGTTCGTCTTCTACTGCTACCACAGCTGCCTCGACGCTCACGAACAACCTCAGTCCCGTCTCGAACAGCGGCCCCTTGCCTATCCTCCACCGTGGTCTTTGACCAGACAGCCAGGATAACACCCCGTTCGCTCACCCATCAAGCACACAGCAACATGGCCAACACCACCATCCAGGCGCTGCTCACGCCAGCATTGCTCAAAGACGTGCGGGAGCTCTGGTTCGGCCACATGACCGATCCAGACGCCATGGTAATCTACACAGCCGACGACGCGAAGCCATGGTTCATGGGCGGCAAAGCCTTTGACGAGCGATGCTTGTAGGCCGTTCCCTACCAACACACAATCCATCATCGACACTGACAGTTGTAGCGGTCAATTCGCACCTACACTCGAAGCGATCCGCACGGCCAACGTCTCCGGCCAAGTCCTGCTCGACGCCGTAGCCCCCCGCACGCCCGACGACTGGCTCAGCTTGATCATCCTGCTGGACCAGATCCCTCGCAACTGCTACCGCGACGACGCCTCCGCCGTCGTTTTCAACGTCCTCGATCCTCTTGCTCGACATGTTGCCCACGCCGCCATAGCCAACGGCGTGCCCGGTCAAGACCCCAGCCTGCGATGGCGCTTCACCCGGCGCATGTGGTTCTACCTCCCGCTGATGCATCACGAGGACCTGGAGTCGCATAAGCAGGCGACGCGCGAGATCGAGGGGATACAGAATGACGTAGAGGCGTTGTTGCAAGGCGCGGGGGAGCCGGACGATAAATATAGAGAGAGCGCGGTGAGAGTGGTGAAGAGGGATCCGGAAGCGGCGAGGAAGATGGCGGCCACGATGGTTGAATTTGAGAAGAAGCATTTTGTCATTATTGAGCGCTTCGGACGGTATCCGCATAGGAATGGGCCGTTGCGGAGGGAGCCAACGGCGGAGGAGAGGGCATTTTTGGAGAATGGGGGTGATACCTTCAGGGCCGAGGACGGGGGGGACAAGAAGGAGAAGTAAGCTTTTGTCCAGGTTAGATATGGCTAGGGGATCTTAACATGGTTGAGTCCTCTCTCTCTCCTTTCAACCAAATACTCTCTTGCTTTCTTCTGTCCCTATGTCACTGTAGCCGGGATTTCTACACTGGAGTCCTACAGTCTGCCTGTCTTTGGGAAGAGTCTTGGTCATTGGCCTTCTCTACCTCTTCGTCATTCAATCTTTGGAGCCGATGCGTCATTCTTGAGCACTTGGAAAATACACATGCCGCGCTGCCGAGTCGATGCTGCATGTAGGTCATATTCAATTCTGCATTTACATCTTCCATCATCTATATTGCGTGGCGTCGCTCACTCCATTCACGTGCCAAAAGCCTTGTCAAAGTCCACCAAGCACGACCGGTACCGCACAGTACTCTTCCTCAGCTTCTCCATGGCCTCTTGCAATCCCTCCTTGGAGATGGGAATCTCCTCGACCCAGGACTTGATGCCTTTCTTGTCCGCCAGCTCAAACATCTCCAGCATCTCCTTTCGACTGCCCAGGTGAGTCGCCCCCATGAAGCACCCGTTGAAGGTAAAGTCCTGATTCTGGACCTTGATGCCGTCACCGGGAAGACCGACCGAGCTCCATCGTCCGTGGATATCGAGCAGGCTCAGATACTGGGTCAGCTCGAAGCCTTCAAAGGAGCTCGCCGTGTTGACGATGAGGTCAAACGTCATCTCGTGCGGCGCGTTCCAATCCTTCTCGCTTGTGGCGATGAAGCCGTCGGCGCCCATCTTCTTGGCATCGGCCTCTTTGGATCGCGAGCGGGAAATGGCCCACACTTCGGCGCCGAGGGCTTTGGCGAACATTACGGCATAGTGGCCCAGGCCGCCGATGCCGACTATGCCGACCTTCTTGCCGGGTGCGGCACCAAAGCGCTTCAGCGGGCTGAATACCGTGATCCCCGCGCAGAGCATGGGAGCTGCCAGTGGGCTGGGGATGCTGTCGGGGATGGGGTAGACCCTGGCCGAACGAGCTTCATATCAGTATCACTGCTTGGCTTCCAACATGTACTATGGTATGTCCGACAGAGGAACCTCAGCTGAGAGCCACGGCCGCACTCACCAGTACTCATGAGTCCGCGCGTGGGACGAGTATCCGCCCTGCGTGGTGTAGCCGGTGTCGAGGTACTCGGCCCCATACGTGTCGATCTGCTCCTTGCAGTACGTCTCGTTGTCGTTCTTGCACTGCCGACACTCGAGGCACGACCAGACTTGGGCCCCGACACCAACACGCTGGCCGACGCTGGCGAGCTTCACCTTTGACCCCACACGCAACACTTTGCCGACAATTTCGTGACCGACAGCGAGAGGATAGGGAGCGCCGCCCCAGTCGCCGTTGATGGTGTGCATGTCGCTGGAGCAGACGCCGCAGCACTCGATCTTGATGTCGACGTCGTGGTCGCCAAAGGGCCGGGGTTCCCACGAGTTCTTCTGGAAGTCGAGCCAATTGGCCTCGCTGGGCGACTGGAAGCCGGTGAATTTGTCCGGCACCGACATGTTGGGGCCTGAAGTTACGTCTCAAAAATTGGAAGAATCTGGGAGCTGGGTGAGTGACGATGACGAGCTGCTACGGCGGACTGGCGAGGAAAGGATGGTATGAGGATGGTATGGACGTCTTATACATGTTGCTGGATGCATAGCTTGGCAGCTGGTCGGGCCTTTTAAAGCAGCCCATTTCAGCCTCGATCCCCTCATTCAACCGTCGGTTGACTCGTTTGCGATGGTAATAATGCCATGTCGTCATGGGTGTCGTTCTAGGTGGGAGGGGCTCCCGGGGCTCCCACTGTTCGGGAGGAAGGGTCCGGGTCAGGATGACTGACTCACGGAGGGGGTGGGATCACTGGGATGGGGGATATCCTGCGTGCCTGCCTGCCCTGGTGCCTGCGTCAAGCCATCATCGACTCGTCCGTCGCCACCGATCCGGCCGGCAAAGAGTCGATGTGGAATCGTCGATCCCCGCTCCCGTCAATTGAGGTATCGATGGATGAGGACGATGTGTTTGGCATCTCTCACCATCTCAACCCATAGAGCATGTAGTAGTAGTAGGCACAAGGCGAAGACAGCAGCAGAGTACATCTCCAACATTGTTCAATTCGGTCCATTCTTCCCCTCCATAGCCACCTAATATCTGACCGAGGCCTATGTTCGCTTCCCGACGCGCTTCGACTCGTCCAATCCCACGCCCGCCAGGAAGCAAATCCTCAAGGCCGCACCGAGATACACAAACGGTATCTGTCCCCAATGGCCCCTGTTCCAGGCCGGGACGTCGTAGAAAATCGACCATCCCAGATCCTTCATGGAATACAAATGTCCAAAGTCGGCCACAAGCAGGCAGAACAAGAGAGCCCTCCAGACACGCAGGTCCCACGTCGAGCGGAGAACGAGGGCCTCGTTGATGGCGAACATGAGATACATGTTGGCCAGCTCTGACAGGACCAACGAGGTGCCGAGCGGGACATTGGAGTCGACGGGGGCCGATGCGGGATGAAGAAACCAGAGGAATTGATATTGGTAGAAGTGGCAGTAGATGGTGCCGGCAACGGCGGACAGGGGCTCGATGACGAGGAAGAAGAGGCGATAGATCATGGGGAGGCGGAAGCCCTGCTGTTTGACGGCCATGATGGTCTGTGGGATTGATGGATAGTAGAATGGCTGAATGGAAGGTGGAAAAGAACAAAAGGTCAGAGCTCTGCACCGGTGACTTGATGCAACTTATACTGTGCTCGACATCTGGAAGCCATCGGCATCAAAATCCGGTCGCGTGAGTGTCATTTCCGGTTCGGATGGCCTTCGGAAAGGTGAAAAATGCTATATCCTTCACAACAAAGATTTCAGCTATAGGGTAGGCGCAACAATCAAGGCTAGCGCATCAAGCGATGATTTGGCTGCCATGTATCAACAAGAGCGGACGGTGATCTAAACGCTCTGAATAAAATAAAAGGCCGAGAAGCGACGACAAATGAAAAGGACATCTATGTGCCCTGTGGCCCTTTGAGCCAAGTGCTTATTCGTTTCTCCCCCAAACTTTGAGGGCATCACGCTCTACGATTGATAAGGTAGTAAAGGAGGCACAGACCAAGCAAACCAATGCGGGACTATTAAGAGCGAAAAGATAACGCGCGCAGAAGCAATAGTTTGGTGATCAAACGTGAAGTGGCTGGGCAGCCTGTCATTTGTCTTTTATCGCATTACGTTGCTTTTGTCTATTGGGCACGGACTTCGGGCTCAGACAATGGCATGCACGCACTCACCTGATTGACACGGAATCTGGACCACACACGCGGTAGGGAGCCGAAGCCGCCCGGCCACAGGACTCATACGTACATTAGTGTACTGTAGGTCTAGAATGAAGGTCATGGCAATAAGCAAAGCCCAAATTGGGTGACTACCATCTTCCCCAGCGTTGAAGCGTGGTCTTGTCCCGGCGGCTGTCGTGCCCAACGACGGGAGATCTGGGGTAATAATTCATCAATCAACATGAACGGCCCCCCCATCAACTTGCTCTGTCCGACTTGGTGGTCATAACTTATAAGGCCTAGCCTCTAAAAAACTTTTCTCGTCCTTGGTGGCTGACCATTACCTCCTTCGGCAGGCATTAAGGGGGAGAAATCGAGCCTTACAGCGGGGCAAGGCCTCCTGTTGCGGTACTAGCGTGACCCTTTCCCAGTGATGCCTTGCTGCGCATTGGAGGATTGGGTACATAGATGCTACCTATCTAGCTCTATTCGACGCTGCATACTGACAGTATCCTCGAGGTACATGCGGCGCAGGCAGTGCATTTTCGGTGCAGGTCCCTGGATGCGAGACCATTGTCCTCCATGCGTCCTCCAACGCCGCATCGTCAGACAATCCAGGCGTAAACTCTGTCCCCTGCATCGCATCAGAAACCTTGCTCCCTTTTCACTTCCCTCGTCGTCCTCCTCGTTACCCGCAGGCCTCTCGTTCGACTGATCACCTGGCGTCCGCTTCGCAACGATCACGCCATTCCCAACGGTTTCCCTGTCATCGCCTCCGTCAACGCTGACAGACACCGACAAACGGAGCGGTCAACGAGAGCGCGGCCGTCGGCGTCGCTGTATCGTCGACACGGACGCTCTGCGCCTCTATGCTCTCATCGGGGATCCCTGAGTAGGAGGCTCAGCGTCCCCTTTGTCTGTCCCACGCATTCTCGCCTGCTTCCCGCATTCCAGCGTCGATTTGCATCATCTGCCTTGCCTTTTACGTCGATTCGCATTTAGCCAGAAGGATATAGAGATTGGTCGGTACAGCGATTTGTTTCGAGCATACATCTACTGTCGTGGTCGACCGTTGCCGTGTACTGTTTGATTCCTGTTTCGAAACACCACCCGCAACGCCGTTTGCCGCTGAGCGACCGTTTGAAGGCGTCTCATCTTGCTTCGATTCACCGTCACGGTTCAAACCTGGTTCCTTGGAGCGATGAATCATAATCCAGCAATGGCTACAACGGACAGCAAGATGCCGTTGGGCATGGACTGGTTGCCGCTACACCCGACGACCGTTGCAAATGGACGCGAAGACCAATCACCCCAAACCGCTCCTGGCGTAGCTCAGGAACAGCGTTTTCGCAGCCTCAGCATGTCACTACCGTGGCGCCGACCAAAGGCCTCAAGTCTATTGCACGATGTCCCGCATGGTCTGATCCAGCATTTCGCCGAAAGCGCCATCGACGATTCGCACGATACCGACGAACCTGTGTACGGTCAACGCCATACTAGCGGAAACCGGCACTCTGGGAGTATTAAGGGAATTTTCCGTCGTGCCTCTTTGTCATTGAAAGGCATCGTTCATCGACGCCCGTCCCTGGCTCCTGACCATATCCTGCAAGGACAGAACGCGTCTCGAGCAAGGCCAACGACCTCTCACGCTGCCTGGAACCGTCTACGCCAGGCAGCCAACCTCCGCCACTCTCGGTCATTCTACGACTTGGACACCTCTGGTCAGACGCAGCAACCTTCACATCAAGTGCCGATCCCGGCATTCGGGGATGAGCCCCCGTACATACCGAGAAATACAGGTGCGGCAGCCAAAGCTTCGGCGGCCATGCAAAACGAGTACTTTGCCCGACAAAACAACCACAGCTGGCTGAAGGCGGCCACCAGCGAAGACGGTACCGATGGTGAGAGTGGTATCGGTATCGCGGTGACCCTCCCGCCTATCGAAGCCGACCAGGCCGATGAACAATCGCTCCTCGCTCAAGACTCGGAAATCAGCCGCATCGACTTCATCTCTGACCTGCCATTCGAGCTGGCGACCCACGTGCTTTCGTATCTCGACGCCGCGGCCTTGGCCAAGGCCAGTCGCGTATCTCGCGCGTGGAGCGAGGTTGTTGACTGCCAATACGTCTGGCGGGACTCATGTCTCCGCGAGATGACGGCCACCTATGCAACTAGCGGTTCTGTGCAGCCGGGTCAAGGCTTGGGGGTTCCGTACATTCAGCCCGACGTCGATTGGAGGCAGGTCTACCGAGTCAAGAAGGAACTCAATCAACGGTGGAAGGAAGGCAAAGCTCGACCCGTCTATCTCCATGGACATAGTGATAGTATCTACTGTCTTCAGTTTGACGAGTACGTAAAGCACGACTGACCCCAGCAAATAGTTTCGCACTGACAATATTGGCAGGTTCAAAATCGTCTCTGGGTCACGGGATAAGACGATTCGCATCTGGGACATGCACACACTCGAGTGCCGACTCATCATCGGTCCGCCCGAAGTCGTCACGGACGTTTCCGTGCTAATCGACGAGGACGGCATGAAGAGGCACCACGCCACGGACGATGAAAGTAAGCGTTCGGCCCTGTCGATGCCAGAAAGGATCTCGTTCCCGGAGCACCACAAGGCTTCCATCCTCTGCCTACAGTACGACGACGAGATACTCGTCACAGGCTCGTCCGACGCCACGTGCATAGTCTACAACGCCACCTCTGGCTACCGGCCCATACGACGACTTCGCCACCACACGGCGGCGGTTCTGGATCTGGCATTTGACAAGAAGCACATCATCACATGTAGCAAAGACATCAGCATCTGCGTCTGGGACCGCGAGACGGGCAATCTCGTCCGGCAGCTCCGCGGCCACACGGGCCCCGTGAACGCGGTGCAGATGCGCGGCAACACCATCGTATCGTGCTCGGGGGATTTCCGCGTGAAGCTCTGGAACATTGACACGGGCAAGAACATCCGCGAATTCGTAGGCCACGTCAAGGGCCTGGCGTGCTCGCAGTTCTCGGAAGACGGACGCTTCGTCGCGTCGGCAGGCAACGACAAGATCATCCGCATCTGGGACGCCAACACGGGCGAATGCGTGCGCGAGATGAAGGCGCACCACAACCTGGTGCGCAGCCTGCACATCGACAGCATCAGCGGCCGTCTCATCAGCGGCAGCTACGACACCGACATCAAAGTCTGGGACATGGAGACGGGCCGACAGCTGCTGGAGTTTCCCGGCTGGCACACGAGCTGGGTCCTCAGCGCGAAGAGCGATTACCGACGCATCATCAGCACGGGCCAAGATCCCAAGATTCTTATCACGGATTTCGGGGCCGACATTGCAGGCATCGAGCAGCTGGAGAGTCGTAGACTGGAAGGGGTGAACGTCGACGACGGTACGACGTGAGTTTTCTTCAGGAGCGACACGGCGTTTTCGGGAACATGGCGATTCTCTCTCTTTTTTTTTTCAACCTCTGGTAACGAGCGACTCGCATGGGGATATGGTTTGTTTTTTCGTCCAGTCTCAGCGACGGGGTATCTGCACGGTAGACATGGGCGTTTGGCAACAAGGTACGGCACAGGATGTGAGAAGCTCCTGTGAAGACCATTTTTGTGTTTGTTTTGGCATTATAGAAGCGGCGTTTGTATTTCCATGACCTTGTATGAAAGTTGATTCATTGTCCGTCTCGGAACCCCTTGTTTCCCGCCAGTCCGTGAAAGTGTAGACAGCTAGTGCGCCTCGTCAAGCTATAATGCCATGACGTCGTCAACGAACCATTTCACAGCCCATAGCTCGGCCTCTTTCGTCCCCCTCCCCCTCTCGACCAGAGAATCGCACATCCGCGCGTGGGAAATTGACCGAGGTGCCAACGAGAGCCCCAAAAGGGGTTTGGTAGGGGGGGTGGTGCGTGGGAAATCCCACCGGGCCGAAGCAGAGCCGGGTGAACAGAATCCCATATTATCATTGACCCCTTCCTCAATTCCAAATCTGGGGCGGAACGAAATGCCATGAATCGACATGCGGAGAAACGCTCCATGGGGGAAGGAGGAGAAGCACCGAAGGGGCTACGAGAAGCTTTGCGGGGCGGGTTGAGCCGCGTGACGGGCTTCGAATCACTTTTCCTGGGAAATGTTGGGGTCGGAGATACCCATATTAGAGAGACTTGCACTCCGTAGTGTGCGGGGAAATAGGGCCGGGACTCTTAGAGGGTTGGGATTTGTGCTCGACTATGAGAAGTAGTCAAGTGTTGGGACAAGTATGTAATACAAGCAAACAGTGAAAAGGGCGTCACATGTGCCAGGGACGGACGTGGCATGTCAGCACGCACGCACGGCTTGTGGGAGGGCAAAGAAGAAGACCAGCCAGCGTCGCGGCTCCTCGCTCGTGACGGTTACCACACTTCACACTCCCCCTACATAAACACGTTGAAGAAGAAACTGGGTACAAGTAGAACCTCACTCTACCCAAATTACCAGGTGTTATAGGGGAGGCTTTTCCCCACAGCCGAAGGAAGGGAAAAGCCGGCCGTCGTCGGTCCAAGGAGGGCTCTGCCTGGTCCGGCCGTGGACCCGGCCGGGGGACTCTTCTTTTCGGGCCTTTAGCGACTGGGGTTGGTTTCTTCACCCCCGGCGAGCGTTTTTGTTGTCGTTCATATGTATGTATGTATGTATGCCATGCCCGGCAGCAGAGCGACGACACGTGAATGCCGCACGACACGTGCGGTTGCATGCAGGCTGCGATGGGACTGTTCTGCAGACCCTGGTCCGTCAGACTCTACGGTATTACGGATACAAACATGTATGTATGTATGTGTGTCTAATACCGGAGGAAGAGGAACAAGCTTCGGCCTTTTGCGGGGGTTGGGGGGTGCCATCCACCCACCTAACGCGGAGAATGACAGGTTCGTGTGACCCGTGAGCTCTGGGCGGTGATTTACGGCTGGGGAAATGTGAGAGGGCTAATGATCCAGGTACGCTGAAACCAACGGGTTCAAACAAACGGCGAAACAGGGTACGTACTGTGTCCTGTTTTTGCGATCTGTAGGTGTGCTCTTGCAGCAGTGAAGACAGTCGTGAGAAAACGGTGGTTGTATCTGCTTGTATTGATGCCAAGACGTGCTGGCTGCTGTCATAGTTGCGAGCCAGTTTGAATCCCGGGTGGCTTCGTGGAGACAGGCGGGGGCCGACAAAATACCTCCCAACATTTGGTGCGCAAGCATCTGTGGGGTATTTTGTCTACTCACCCGGGGCATCTCGTCCGGCGCAACCTACATAGACGCGGCCTTGTGCAATTCTGCTCTGGTCATTGTCGTGAAAAGGGAAACATGCCTATGAAACAATTGATTGACTCCAATAACATGGCTGCGATGCGTTCGATCTGGCAGGTACGAGTGGATGTTGGAAGCTGTTCCACATTTGGCGTGGTGTTCTCATCCGGAGCCGATAAGTATAAAGCATTCCGGCACAAGCTCGCCGATGAGAGCTATGTATACTGTAAATCCTGCCTCAAGCGGTCCTTTGCATCTGCAGGTGATTGACTTGACTCGATCGCGCATCCTGCGTAAGCGGCGGCAGCTGTTTGACCACACTTGGCGCTCCTAGATGCACGAGCTGAGTCGGGGCCGAGGACGGACTGCCTAGTTATGTCTAGAACCGAGTCGACTGGCCCTATTTCCAGCCTAGGAGCAGAAGGATCCCTTTGCATAGTAAACGAACTGCTTTCTCTTTCGCGACCCGACTTGTATAATAATGAGTGAGGCGGGGAAGGATCTGTTCGGACGTTATTCCGGTCGTCTGTGTCAGCCGACATGCCATGCGGTTGAGAAGCACACGATGACCAATGAGCGTCACGCCTCCTACCAACCACGGAGCCGCTGAATCACTGTGCTCCAAACTCGCAAGGACGGATCGGACTGATCTTGAACAGCAGTAAGCATGTTTGAGTGAAAATAGCTTGCTCCTGTTTCCGCGGTCGAGAATGCTACTCTGGATGAATCAGCATTGTTTTACTCACACACATAGTGTTTGTGTAAACGTCCATCGCGTGCCCCTGGAAAAGTGGACGTCATGCCCTCTGCATTTTGCATTTAACTGAGACACTGTACCTGCCTACAATATGCACAATAGCATTGCATACATGTACATATGTACATACAGACCCATGTTGTCCGGCAGGGGGTCATCACTCCTTACAAGAGCCTAGTTGCAGAGGGGGTGCCCATTAAGCAGTACTCTCGGGAGAAAAAAAAAACACCAAGAAACAGCACAATGACTAGAGATAAAGGGAAACCAGTTTCTAGTTTCTGCAGTACATGCTTGCTATCCTCTATCGCGTCCATCAAGCGGTCTGTCGACATCACGACGCCAAGACGAATCCAAGAGGAGAGATGGAAGCACGTGCTCTTCGTAGCGCCGGGGGTCACTTTAATAGCCGCCAAGAGAGCAGTATTAACCCGCGTGCAGCCGGACTGCCATAGCGTTTAATGTTCTATGTACGGGCTGGTTGATGTGGGTTCTTGGATCTTTGAAGCTCTATCCAGAGCAATAATAGCCCATCAACACCTTTTTTGCTTGCGACATGTCCCAAAAACCCGTCTACGCGTCATCAGCTACAAGTATGTATTCGCCGTTGCGCGCTCTGTCTCGAAACAGGGGCCCCGTCCGGGTAGGACAAGCCGGCAGCCGACGAATTCGTCGACGGCGCTTCGGCAATAAAACATGCTGGGTAGCTACCTATGTACGTACTCGTAGTATTACATACAAGGACAGACAGACAAGTAGGGACGGCAACATTTTTGGTGGTGTGAGCAGAGAGCACTACCCTTGCCGCTCCCGGGCCACAAATCTCCACAATGCGCGGAAAAGCACTGGGCACCCGTTCAGGCGCATGGCAGTGTGCGGAACGGCGGAATGGGTCTGAGCGGCAAACAGGTACCAATAGCCTGGCAAGCATGGCCGTGCGTGCTTGAAGCTGAACGGAGGAAAACCCACAGCTCTGCGCGGATCAATGCCATGTCCGCGGGTGCCAGCCAAGCTGCCTCTTGTCGAGTCAACTCACCTCCTTCGGTACCAAGGACGGGTGATTCCTTGTGAAGGATTCAGTGGCAGATTGCCGCGTGCTTTGTCTGCTCGGTACCGGGTCAATCCTCATGCAAGGGAAGGGGATAGCGCCTCGGCATTCTTGAGTCGGATGGCACTATGCAGGTTTGTTTGTAGATAGATCTGACCTCGTGACGGAAAGGAAAACGGTGGGTGATGCTACGGCGCGGGGCCGGCGACGGCCAAGGAAATTATGCTGAGTCTGAATTGGAAAAACGGCGTTTAGATACTTGTATGTATGTATGTATGCAAAAGGAAAACTCCATCATCGTGCCATTGACCGTGGTGGACTGGCACACTGGGTGAGTGAGTGCTGAGAGTGGTGGGAGCAAAAGCTGGTGAAATGAAACCCAGACCCTTGTTTGGAGCTGCCCAATGGGGAAGGCGGGGGACCTCAGCTGCGGCCCTCTCAGGCATGTTCCAGTTGGCATTCAGGGGCAGCTCCAGATGTGGCTCAAGTGCCGCTCCCCAGAGGGGCGTGCTCCGTTTCCTCATTTCGCCCATCAGATCAGAGCATAAGAGAAGGGGGGTGTGCCGGCGACGGTGGGGGACGTGGGGGATTATCCATATACGGAGCATGTTACTTGTACATGCTAAGGTAGGCCCGTGTCTGCTGACTTGCAAGTACAACCTACCTTTGCTTCCCTATGAAACTCCTCCTCCCCTCCCTGGGCGTTTCGGGGCATCGGACCACGAGACATCGGGAACAATGTCATCAACACCCGTAGCTAACAAGACGAGACGCGCGACGTCTTTTAGAGTGCTCTCGGGGGCCATTGTCCGTCAGCTAGTTGCATGCAAAGTGCTTACCGCGTCAATTGCCGTCGCCAAAGACGAACCCGGGGTGCAAGTCGTCCCTCTCCATGTTCGCCGCCCTTCTCTCGGCCGATTCACTGCTTTCCCATCAGTCGTCAGTCGAGTCGTGGACCATTCCTGGCGCTCCATGGTTGACGCATCCACCATGCATTGAGTGGTACTGAATCTGCTTTGCCGCCCCAGCCAACCACTTAATAGCCGTCCATTATCACATATTGCTCTTGGATGCTGGCTTCGGCGTTGCTCCGGACCAGCTGTCCGTTTCGACCCTGCACATCCACCAGCTGACTCGCCGGTTTTTCCGGCAACAGCACTTTCATCACGTCTCTTGCAAAGTCCAATTGGCCGTGCTTGCTCGAACTGCCTTCTTGGACAATCGATGACGAGGCCATCCACACGAGGGTCGACGTCGAACCGCAACATGTGCCAGTAGAAACGAAACAATAGGCCGACATTCCGCCTACCCTGGCTCAGTCGTTAAGCGAGCGACCCAAGTCAAGTCTGGGAGTGCACCGACAAATGCCATGCCAGGCGACGACGGATACCAATGCACCAACAGATGAGATTCTTGCACCAACGAGATGCGCCGCAGGGACATTAATAAGAGTAGCCAGCCATTTGCGGGCACGCAGAGCGCCAACGAGACTCCCAACACCTATAGATGGAGAGTACCGTCGGTTGGAGCGAGGGACGGCCACTGCCAAGGACTGTGTCGCTTGCCTTGTTTGGATGCCAACCGCCGATTCGACAACGTTTCAAGACGGGCAACTCTCCGCCTCTGGATGGAGAAGAACCAACTCCGTGTTGCCGTAGAGTATGTAGGTACAGGCGCCGCAGGCTGCGCGTTAGGGGACGGACAGCCAATGAAATCGACCCCCCCCACCCAACAGCGACTTCTCCACAATCCTGGAGCGGCTACGGCTCTGGGGGTGACGGGTCGGTGGCGGCCACTGAAGGTCAGGAACGTCAGCCAAAAGCACGAACAAGAGGGCAACAATGGAGACAAGCGAAACGCCGGCGCGGGTCCTGAATGCCATGCAAAGGCAAACCAAAACCTTGTCGACGACGGGCATCCAAACTGTCTTGGTATGTTGTCGGTAACTGACCGCGTGCGTACCTGGCCAATGGAAACCTACGTGGCCCGGGGGGGTGGCTGGCGACATTCTTGAACTTTGGCCATTTTTAGACTCGTCAAACGCAGCGTTGGCTTTCCTACCCGCAACTTTGTTTCCCATGGCTGGTAATACCAGCTATAGACGCACGTCCTCTCTTGTACGCGCTCGTATAGCCTTTCGCCGTGGTCTAGCCTCATTGTGCAAGTGTTCCTTGGTATTTCCTTGTAGCAGCCAGCCAGACGATTCCGGCGTGGCTGGCGACTGGTCAAGGGAGAGGACGAGGTGAAGCTTCAATGGCCTTGGAGAAAGAGAGAAGGAAAAGATAGAGCAAGAGGACAAGAGGCTTGAAGGTTATAACTGCCAGAGGTGCCGCCCCTTCATTCTTTCCTTGACGAAAAAGACTTGATACGTCGAGCTTGCTTTCTTTTGCCTGAGGCCTTGAGAACCCGCAGCTTCTCCTACTAGTGCCAGTAGTTGGTGGCAGAAGCAGTAGTTATTATCAGCTGTTCGTTTCACTCATTTCTTTCCATCACATCGGGACCCATCCCGTCCACCACTTTACAGCATTACTGCTATTAGTATTCGACCTCTTGCTCCTTCTCTCATCTCACCTCTTCCTTCCACTTCACACCTTCTTTACTCTGCCTTGCCTTTCCACAAGCAGACTGTCGCCTGCTCGGCTCCTTTCCTTTTGACGCAAGACCAGCTCTTTTGGTCCAACAATCTCGAGACTGTCCGTTCACCACCTCGCTCCCTCCATTGCTTTGCCTTCGATCGATCGATATCCGAGAGCCCGACCCGACGCGTTCAACCTTGCGGCCTCATCACGCAACGTCTGGCAGCGCCGTGACGACACGTGCAGGCTTTTTTGTTTGCCTTTTGGTGGCCGTACTTGTACCTACAGTACCCCCCTACCACGTCAACAAGGTGAGTGACTGCAGCTGCTGCAACGCTGCACGCACCATTGTGGAGCGATGAATGTGTCAGGCTCGTGCGCAAAATCGGTCAGGCCCTAACGACACCCCCCCTCTTGTTTGGATGCCACGCCCCCAAAACGTCGACCCCCATCGCAGATCACAGGCCAAACCCCAACTTCGAGACAGAGATGACCAGGGGCAGGCTTGAGGGAGTTCGCTCCCGAAGCAGAAAGCCAAGTGGCTCCCCTGGGCGTTTCTTGGCCTTGCTCGGCGGGTAAATCCAATCATTGATCACGCACCACCCCAGTCTCGTGCAGGCGTCAATAAGGCCGTATACTCGCCACCGGCCCTGCCTGTCCTGCATGGTTTAGCAGGCACTTTGCTCCTTCATTATTCCTCCTTTTCACTGCAAATCATTAATCATGTGTCCCGGGAGGCTTTAAAAAGGGACACCTGATCATCTCAAGCCTTCGACCCGCTTTCTTGTTCGGCTATCCTCTCTCGTCTGTCCTTTCCTCATTGCTGGTTTTTGAGTATTTACAGACGGCTTGGACCGCTGCCACTCGAACCTCGTCAAGCACCCAGTTGGTAGTGAAGGCTCAAATCGTAGCAAGTCCCTGCTATCTGAGACCTTATATATATTCTTCTTCTTCTTGCAACTCCTTCAGTTGCCTTTCTTCTTCCGACAACTTCCCTTTCTTCTCCTCTCAGAATCAGGCACTGGCGGCCTCAACCAACTTTCAACCGCTGACCCGATACTCTGCCAGCTGATTTCTTTGAACTCATCATACCCAATCTCACACAAGGGTAACAAAAACCTTCAACATGGGGCTGTCGGCTTTTCTCACAGGCTCCCTCCTGGCCCTGGGCCTCTTCGCTCCCTCGACGCTCGCGGTGCCATCTCCCGATGTCGCGGCTGAGGCTGCGGCTGCCGCTCCCGCTGCCTCGAGCTGGTGGATGTCGAGCATCAAACGACAGGGCATGGCTGCTTATAACCCCAACCATGGCTACAAA
The DNA here is from genome assembly GCA_018831705.1 of Torrubiellomyces zombiae. Taxonomy (NCBI): domain Eukaryota; kingdom Fungi; phylum Ascomycota; class Sordariomycetes; order Hypocreales; family Ophiocordycipitaceae; genus Torrubiellomyces; species Torrubiellomyces zombiae. Next base: position 54,158 of record JADHZA010000015.1, on the reverse strand, counting down.
GTGTTTCGAAACGTCAAGGATTATGGTGCCAGAGGTGACGGAAGCTCCGACGACACTGCTGCCATCAACCGCGCCATCTCGGACGGTAGCCGATGCGGCAAGGGCTGCGACTCAACCACCATTACGCCGGCCATCATCTTTTTCCCTCCCGGTACTTACATGGTCTCTGCCCCCATCAACTGCTACTACTACACTCAGTTGATCGGCGATCTCTCCAACGTGCCTACGATCAGGGCCCTGCCCAATTTCAAGGGCATGGCGGTCATCGACGCCGATCCCTACGACAATGGAAACAACTGGTTCACAAATCAAAACAACTTCTTCCGCCAAGTTCGCAACTTCAAGATTGACTTGACGGGCCTACCCAAGACTACCGGTACCGGCATCCACTGGCAGGTCGCTCAAGCCACGTCGCTGCAGAACATCGAATTCAACATGGTCAAGGACAGTAGCAAGGAGAACGTCCAGCAAGGCATCTTCATGGACAATGGCTCCGGCGGCTTCATGACTGACCTGACTTTCAATGGCGGAGCCATCGGTGCCTTTTTGGGTAGCCAACAGTTCACGACGAGGAACCTCAAATTCAACGGCTGCAACACGGCCATCTACATGAACTGGAACTGGCTCTGGACTTTGCACGGCGTCGACATCAAGAACTGCGGCATCGGCCTCGACATGGCCAACGGAGGCAACACCCAGACCGTCGGCTCCGTTGTCCTGCTCGACAGCACCATTGCCAATACTCCCGTGGGTGTCAGCACGCTCTACAATCCTGCTCAGACCGGAACCAACGGCACCCTCGTTCTGGACAATGTCGACATGACGGCCAATGTCCCCGTTGCCGTTAAGAACAAGGCAAACGGCAAGAGCATTCTCGGTGGAAACACTCTCGTCAAGTCGTGGTCGCAGGGCCGCTCCTACAAGGGTGCCCAGGGCCACGCCACCCAGGGACCCCGAAACGCAGTCAACAAACCCGCCGCTCTGGTCGACGGCAGCGGACGAATCGTCGTCAAGAGCAAGCCCCAGTACAACGGCGTGCCCGCCTCAAAGTTCATCTCGGTCAAGTCCAAGGGCGCCAAGGGTGACGGCGTGCAGGACGACACCAAGGCCATCCAGGCCGTCTTCGACAACATCAAGTCGGACGAGGTCGTCTACTTCGATCACGGTGCCTACGTCATCACGAACACGGTCAAGGTGCCCAAGAACATCAAGATTGTGGGAGAAATCTGGCCGCTCATCATGGCCGGCGGCTCTGCCTTCAAGGACCAGAACAACCCGAAGCCTGTTTGGCAAGTTGGTCAGCAGGGCGACGTCGGCAACGTGGAGATCTCCGACATCATCTTCGAGACTCTTGGCCCGCAGCCTGGCGCCATCCTCATGGAGTTCAACGTTGCTGGCCAGTCCAAGGGCTCGGCCGGCTTGTTCGACGTTCACTTCCGCATCGGCGGCTCCGCCGGCACGCAGCTTCAGTCCGACAAGTGCTCCAAGACGCCGCAGGTCCCAACCTCGGCCAATCCCGCATGCCAAGGAGCATTCTTGATGATGCACGTGACGGCCAGTGCAAGCCCCTATCTCGAGAATGTCTGGTTCTGGGTTGCCGACCACGAGCTTGACCTGGCAGACCACAACCAGATCAACATTTACAATGGACGCGGCATCCTGATCGAGAGCACCAAGGGCGCATGGCTCTGGGGCACGGCGTCTGAGCACAGCGTCCTGTACAACTACGGCCTCAGTAACGCCAAGAATGTCTTCATGGGTCTCATCCAGACAGAGACGGCCTACATGCAGGGCAACCCCGATGCCAGCACGCCATTCAAGTCCAACCCCAAGTACGCGGACCCCAACTGGTCGACGTGCAAGGGCCCTACCTGCAAGCGCACCTGGGGCATGATCATCAACGGCTCAAGCGACGTCTACGTCTACGGTGGCGGCCTGTACAGCTTCTTTGATAACTACATGCAGCAGTGCGTGGCGGCCAACAACTGCCAGGAGAACATGATCTCCATCAACAAGTCCAAGGTTGAGATGTTTGCCATTAGCACCAAGGCAAGCGTCAACATGGTGACGGAGAACGGGCAAGCCGGTCCCAAGGACTCGGACAACAGAAACAACTTCTGCGCGGCCATTGCAGCGTACGAGTCGTCGTAGAGCGACGGGTACGAGCAACCCCCGAACTCAGACGGTAACGTACCGATGCAGGAGGGAGGGGGGAGCGCGATGGATCAAGGTTCCCGGCCCCTGTCGAGCGCAGAGGCGGCAGGGTCGACAAGTTGCGCAGCTACCACGACGGTGACAAGGACGAGTACGATTGTGGTGACGGCAACTTCTTTTCTCTGAACATACGATTGATAACCCGTATATATACACGAGGACAATATTTGGGATCAGGGGCGGTGCTCGCGAGTCTTTGTTAGATGTGAAAGTTGATATCGAGAGACAAGCGTGCCCGCAGAGACATTATTCATTATTCCAGGCGACGGGAGGGATGAGCCATGGGGGATGGTGTGCGGCAGCGAGGGTGAAAATTACGGAGGCAGGGCGGAGATTGGCCCGAGACGGCTATAGTTGTAGAGCATGAACTTGGGTGAAGAATTTTGACGACATTTACCAAATGATTGGAGCGCTCTTACAAGTAGATTGGTGACTGACACATGCCCTGCTCGTTGAGGACTCAAACGGCAGACGATTACTAGTACGTGCCCAACATTCCCAGCGCTCTCTGCTCGGTGCAGTAGCTGCCGCGTTTGTACGTACAAATACGGAGAACAAAGTGAGAAAACAAGCGTAACGACCAAACGATAATGCTGATTATACTGACCATTGGTCGTTAATTCATCGCACGCTGGTTTCCTTAACTTTTACTCGTTAAGCTTGCGGATAGGTGAGAGGGGGGCTGGTGAAGGAAAGGGGAAGAAACCTTGACACGTCGTCGAAGGTTTTATCGCCCCAGGTACCACTGTAGTGAGGAATACACTACAGGGGAACCTTCGACGACGTGCTTGGTAACGGTGGCTGGTGGGTGCGCCACAGCAGGGCCTAGAGCGGGCCGAGGGAGCTTAATAACCTGGGGAGTTTTCGCCTACGTCACTGGACTGAATGCATCCTGGTTATCGACATGCTTTAGTGCTCGTCAACTCACCTACAAATTTTAACTTCTTCCCTCTGCTTACATTGGCCTACCACAGTCGTCGCAACGACTCTCAACGAAGCTTCGCTTTGCCGCATTCCCTCACGGCTCTCTCTCTTCAGATGGTGACGACGCGCCGTGCTGCCGCGGCCGCCGCAGATTCCCCCTCCGGGCGGCAGCAAGCTTGGATGGAATCTCCCTCGACAGGCAAGGCGCAAAGCTACCGCGCGCGCACACCGCCGTACCTCCCCACGCCCATCGAGCGACTCTGCCTCGCCGTCTTCCCGCTCATCCTAGTCTTCGGCACCATCTTCTCGGTGCTCTCGCCGCAGACGCGCACCGCGCATTACGACCCCGTATCCCAGTCCCACTCGCAAGAGGCCCATCTCGCGCCCAGCTACTTCGCTCGCAAGTCCAACCTGTTCAATCTCCTCTTCGTCAAGAAGGGCTGGGGATGGACTTCGCTCGCCTTCTTCGTCTGGCTGTTTACCCGACAGCTTAGGACCATGACTATCCAGCGCGCACTGGTTCGCTGGCTGTCCGTCACGGCGTATTGGTTTCTCGTGACGCAGTGGGCTTTTGGCCCTGCTATTATCGATAGAGGGTTTCGTTGGACGGGCGGCAAGTGTGCTGTTGCGAGGAAAGAGCTGGACGCTGGACATGGGGATGTGGGTGATGTGGTCACCGCGGTGGCCTGTAAGGCTGCTGGCGGGAAGTGGACGGGTGGCCATGATATCTCGGGTCATGTTTTCCTCTTGGTCCTGGGTACGGCGTTTCTGATGATGGAGGTTGGGTGGACGGTGTTGGGGAAACGGCGTGAGGAGAGGAGCGTGATCATGCATGATGGTGCCCTGAAGAGTGCGGCTGTGGAGGCGGGCGAGGAGCAGGGACTCACCCAGGGGACTTTGGGGGATAAGATGGTTTTGGCTGTTGGAGGGTTGAACTTGTGGATGCTTCTTATGACGGCGATTTATTTCCATACCTGGTTTGAGAAGGTGAGTACAGTTCGGTACCAAGGTTGTGTGAAGCTTGACTGATGCGTTGGAATAGCTTACCGGGCTGATCACCGCCGCGCTCGGCGTCTATGCTGTCTATTATGTGCCGAGATTCGTCCCTGCGCTGAGGGTCTATGTTGGCCTGCCGGGCATATAGCATGCCGTCGGCATCAGGACGAACGGTCGGGGGAGTCTGGTGGCTTGATGACGACATAGAGCGAAGTTAGGACGGTCAGCGAGCTATCTCGCAGCGGGGGACGTTTGCCGTCGGTCCTTTCGGCGAATGGTCCGGTTTGAAGGTGCAAAAGGAGACTGATGACGCGCTCGGGATACAAGGAGTTCTATTAGAAAGGGTGTGGTCACTGTTGCAGGTCGTGCACGACGCTGCGGCGGACAAGGCTCGAATATGGCGCTTGCGACGCCTTTTTATATGCGCATTTGTGGCAAGTAATTTGCTGAGCAAGGGGGAAAGGAATAGAACATAGGTGAATGTAGATATAAGACTGTGCTGCATCATGTAGAGCCAAGTTTTGCAAATATGTTTGCTATCACGTAAGAATTCGCCTCGATTGTGAAAACTACAGAGCCGCTTACTCTGCGAGTGTATTCATCTTCTACTCCAGCCGCGGAACCCCTATCCCCCTGAACACCTCGACGACCTGATCCCCATCCTCCCTCAAGGCGTTCCACTCGTCCTCCGTCTTGACCAACGCCGTGCCCGCCAACAAGGTCCCGTTCAGCGACAGCCTCCCCACCGTCTGCCGGCTCTTCCTGTCGACGATATCCCCGCCCTCGGACACGCGTGGACATACAACAAGCGCCGAACTCGTCATGCAGAGGTTGTAACTTATCAGCGCGGGTCCGGTGGGTGGAATTTCCTCCGCTGGAATCCTTGTCAACACGGCCCGGCAAGCCTTTCGATATAACCGCAAGTACGCCTCGTACAACTCCTCCGACGAGGTGTCCGAGCTCAGCGGCTCTGAAAAGGCGGTAAACGGCGCACTCTCCAGTCTCGACGTGAGCACATCCCACGCAGCAGCAGAACCTTCCAATCCAACGCGCATCTGCGAAATAGGTAAGAGCTGGATATGGCGATGCGGCTGACTGGCGCCAGAGTGCGGACCCGAGTTGAAGAATGCGAATAGTCCCTCCTCGTCACCAAAGGCGCGGATACAGGCCAGGGTCGCTGCTAGATCCTGCTCGTCTAACAGGTGCGTCTGCTCGGCAAATACCCTCGTAGCGAGGATGAAATGCTCCGGCACGATGGCGAACTTGTTGAGGACCAGGAAATGGTTCTCCCCGATGTCTGACACGTACAAGGGCGACGTAGCCGGTGAGTCAGGGTAGGCAAAGGGGTTAACTGGCTTTTGAGTGGGAGGTTGTTTGGGCTTGTTGGCGAGAGAGGGCGAGTATCGGAGTTGGAACTACCGCAGCCGGGTCAGTGTTGCTGTTGGAAGATGTATGTAAAGATGGATTTTGATCCTGACTTACGGTCAGAGGTCCTACGGGGAGCAGGACGACTTGCGTGGGGAAATAAGAGAGCTGCTTCTGGGACAGGGCTTTGCTGAATGCCCGCTTGACCAGGTCGGGAAGATGGGTGGGCGCTCGGGGAAGCGGAGCCATCTTTGCATCGAGGCCCTCTGTCGTACACGCTCTTAAGCTTCCAAATGATGGTGGAAAAGGCGATGAGAGGCGGTTGGTAGATGCTTGATGATGAGTGAAGCTACCGTTCTCTCGGAGAATGTGTCCGTCGGTGGTTGTTTGCACAGGTGGGGAACATGGTGACACAGCAGGTTTGAGGATAAGAGGCTGTCTTACGTAGAAAGCGCGACGACCAGTAAAACTTGTTGAATCTGTGTCATGGCTGCAGAGTTTTCTTGCCCGCAGAAAACCTCTATCTATTTGTCTTTTTCTCCTGTCTCGATGCTCGCGCTATCATACAGCAAATCCTGTTCTACTTCCTGACCCTGCCAAAACACCTCTATCCGTGAGGCATGCTCAAGATGAAATTCTTGCCTTGTGCAGGCGTGGATCATAAATCATGGTCTCGTCACCCTAGTTGATACTATACAGGTCGGTCGATCGGCTCGACGGAGAACAACACAGGCGGCCTCAACCTTGGGCATTTGTCGCAGCGTTTCGGGCCCTCGATTCCGCCTTCCACTTCATACTGCAGTTTGAAGGGCCGAATTTATACGTGCCACCATGCCGGACGATATAGCTGCTGACGTCTGTCCAAGACGTCTGACCATTCTGTTTTCGGCAGTTTGGAACTGCCTCGAATAAAAGCTGGACCTATTCAATCAATCCGTGTTAGGAACCCATGATACAAGTCATGCACGGACACGGCTCGAATCTCTCGACTTACATCAATAGCTGTCCACTGCGGCTTCCGGACTCTCTCCTCCTTGGGCTTGGTCAAGGCCCGATATCGACCGCGAAGAGTATCGACCGCCAGATTTATGCCGTACACCCTTTTGATTTCCGGAAATGAAAGGTTTGCTTGTCGACCTTCAAGAATTTTCTGGTCGATTTCATCTTGAGGCAAAGAGGGCGAGGTAGATGACGGCGGGTTCTCAGACTCTTGTGTGCTGGCCAACACTGGGTCTGAGACGTCCGTCTCGTCAAGAAAGACGTCAAAAATGTCACTGCCGGTGCTCGGGTGAGAGTTTGAGACGCTCGTCGTCTCTGTGAATGGAAACAAGCTGCCACCGAATTGTGGAGGAATATTTTGTGAACCGAACATGTCTGTCGGGTTTTGTGCCGGACCAGCGGCTGGTAATGGAGCGGCGAAATCATCGGTGTGAAGTGTCCAGTTGTCGAAATCCAACTGGGACATAGGCTTCTCCTCAGGTCAGTCGACGTTGTTTTATACTTGTGACTTTCTTCCTCCTCATTCAACAAATTACTTACGTAGCTGTCATACCCGTCTTGCGAATCATCCTGCTGGCCGAAACCAGGGAAGTTGTAGAGAAAGCCAGGATCCATTGTGAGTATGAGATTCCTAATTGCTCCTTAGCTAACTGATATCGCACGTCGGTAAGGGTCAACGTAGGGACTCATGCAACAGGAACACGGCCATGGACACTTACAGGCAACGGGGGCGAAGATGTTTTTCGAAAAGCTTTTATCTGGCGAGCGAAAGACGGATCTGAGAGTAGAGACCCAAAGAGAAAGCTGAAGACAAGAAGTTGAGGATGGCAGATTTGCTCGAGTTGCAAAGGAGCTCACGCGAGGATTAAATAGTCGAGACAGCCGGTGAATCTGGACGTCTGAACAGTCGAGTCTGAAGAGGAGGCAAACGACGAAGTGATGAACAAGGAAAAATGCTGCCCTCATTCGCAGTCTCGACCGTCAGGTGCCTTGATTCATGGACTCATTACGCGTCAAGAAGAGCGAAAAGAGACAATTGGGTGTGTTCACAGACTGTGAAATGGGGGCTCGTGGTAAGGAAACTGTCTGAACAATAGTAGGAAATGCATCACTTGACGGGAAAGCAGACGAAACAACAGGTTGACGTGACTATGAGCCGTGGGCATGGCAGGCCTCCTCTGCCTCATCCGGCACACGCGCCTCTTTCGACCCATGATGAACCGGCCCTTCTATATTTGAACAATACTCAGACAATCCAGCGTGCTTTTGAATAGGGGTCAAGACTGCAATGTGTTATCTGACGGAGAGATCGATGAACAACCTCGCAGGTGTCAAGAGGGAACTCAGGGGCGTCCGTGCCTGCAACAAGCGTCAGAGGTCTCCGCAAGAGAGCCATCATTGGCAGAGACGAGATCGATTCTGCCCATCGTGTGGGCCCTCGACTTTACTGTGAACATGCTGCAGACTCTAAAGACGCGGTGGAATGGGATTCTGTTGACAGTATCTTGATATGCGGCTGCCAGGAGTCACTGCCAGTGTGGGGAAGGTAATGCAATGCTTTTTCCGCCTGGGAGTCAGGCTCGGTTCCATCAAGGGACCTGAGTCGATGCCTTCCTGCTGAACATGGGCGAGGGGGTAGGCTGTGAACTTGGCCAGGATTAACCACCAGCCGGGAATGATATGGATACACATCCGAGAAAACATGAATGAACAAGTAGGTGAATGTATGACAGGGTGATCCGGGTACCGGGGAGTCATCTGCCTCTGTGAGTGGAGGGTCCCCTTACGCAGGCCAGGAAGTGACCGAACAGCTGTCATGGTATTCAGATCTACCAGGATACCTACATGTATGTATAGATCGAGCAGGACTGTTAGTACGGCACGGCTTTCTGTTGGCTAAAGATACATGTATGCTGCATGGCCGCCGTCTGCTGCTCCGTCCCCGAACAAGTCCATTGTGTATCAACTAGGTTGTCAATATACATTTGATGCAGGACCCCGGCTCATATCATACGCTAATTTCCCGTTGTTGGATCGGGGTCGTAAAGGACCAACATGGCTGTTCAGGGTTTGGTATAGAGAAGTCTGGATATGTATGATGTACTCGTACTTACATGTAGTAGCGAGATGATGGAAAAGTCAGCCCGACCTCAAAGTCCAGGGCAAGTGCTTACCTTGATGCGAACAAGAGTGCAGAACAGCGGTACATGCAGCTGACAGTACATGTATGAGGCATCAGTGCAGTAAGCAAGCAGCATGCCTTAGTACCTACCTTACCTGAGCAGCCATGGTGGGTGTCACAAGTAGCTGCCGCTTCCCGGTGATCTGCCCACCCACTTGCATCCTGCATTGTTTGGATTTGACCGAGAGTCACGACATGTTCACGACAAATCAAGGTATTGACTCTCTTCTGTTCTTCTTTCCTCATCGGAAGCCAAGCCTGTACAGTGTTCTGATGCAGCCGAGCGAGCCGTACCCTTCGGAGCGATGCCCCTGAGACAGCGCTTGCTGCCACGCGGCCAACGAACGGAACTCGAGCCCCCCTACCTGGTGTGCAGGACGCAGAAGTGCATCGTGTAGGACCCAGGCACGCACGTTCACATAGCGGTCAGAAATATGAAAAACTAGAGGTCAAGTTGATGACCAGAGTCTGGTCGTGCTAGGGATGCAGCATACATGTAGCCTACGTGTCTTGTTGTTAAGTTGTCAACATCGAGATGAACGACAGAATCCTCGAAAAACCTTGACTGACTACTCTTCATCATCTACAGCAAAAAGAATAACCGAGTCGACTGTTTCACGATTTATACAAGATCTGTTTGATTCCAACTTTCCGACAAGCATATCGTCTCGCAGATGAAGAACGAGCACGCCGAAGTGGTCTTTGAGCTCGATAGAGACTCGGGAAAACTGTTGTATAACGATAGAGCACAGGTCAATGCATTTCTGTCGCGGACCCATATTCGAATCTTCGAACCCTTCGGTCACACCGGAATTTCATCCTGAGATGCCGTCATAGATGGAGCCCATCGCGCAGCGTCGACATTGAGGCGAGACACAGAGCTGCACATCAAGTCGATTCTCTAGCCTTCTGAGCCGAGTCTCACTACCTCTCCCTTCTCATACGACCCTTTTCTTTTTCGGGAATAATTCAACCGTCTGCTTGGCTTAGACACAGATGCACTGCAACGGCGTCGCCGAACTGTAAGAGACATGCAGTCGAACGTCCAAGCGCCTGCAGCGCTTGGGCCAAGGAGACTCTTTGGGCCCAGGTCAAAGATCAAGCCGTGTTGAAAGCCGGGGACGCCGTTGCTACGCGCGCGAGAGCCCGCCGGCATTTGGCCTTCAGATGACGGCCGTGTGGCTTGATGGTGGACCGGCTGGATGGAAGTCCGCGACATGCTCATGCGTGTTGCTGCAACCTTCACGTACATATTGTCAAATGGCGTAGCAGCATGCTGAGAGTGGCTGCTTTCCGGTGTAGGAAAAAGAAAGCGTCCCTGTGGTGCTGGCGGGCGTGAGGTTGCTCGATGGGGCAATTTGACTGTTGATGATTCGTAGCAGGGGGCAATTCCGTCACTGAAACCCCAGAGTTGGGACGGGGCCTGAGACGTAAAGTCTCGCGCTTACCGGTCAAGGATGCATACAAGGTTCAGGGTCATGGCACATGGATGCGACCAAGATAGAATCTGTGACGTATCTGCAGGAACATGCAGCGACAAGCAATTCTGGAAAACAAAAGGTACTCTGTGGTGACACGAATTCAATATGTACGCTTAGAAAATGACATTATATACATAGATACTGCATATTATCAGGGTACGTGCTAGTCGTCCCATTCCTCATCTAATTGATCAATGAGTCGATTCTCCGCCTCCGAATTCCGATTTCTCCTGCTCGGGCTGGAACTTAGATGACGATACCCTCTTCTTCCGGGCATACAACGCGCACATGAAGAGAGCAAGATCATAACCATGTCCTATTTCGACGCGGTCAGTGTGGTTACTAGACCAGATGGAGGCGTTGACGAGGTACTCACGCTGATAAAGTTCCAGATGCCTGCCCAGAGGCTGTAATTCGGGAGCTGTCGCCATCCACGAGCGTTCGTTACGGCACGATTGTAAAAAACACCGCCCAGAGCATATACCAAGACGGCTATGATGAGTATGATGCCAAAGACGCTCCCTGGCCCCACGCTGCCCGGTTTGTGCGGCTCGGCATGCGCGCAAGCATGGATCGAACGGCCTTCGAAGAAATAGGCGCACTCGTCGGGATCTGTTCCGACAAAGGATACCGTCGCTTGCGTGCTGCCGGGGTCTCGATCGCAGAGAAAAGAAATCGTGGTGGATTTGCGTCGGGTCGTCGTGTTCGAATCATCTGTGCTGTCCTTGCCTCGGACGGCACCCAGCCTTTGAACCTTACGGGATCGAGCTGACGCCGATGTATCTTTAAGGGCTCTCGAGTCTTTGGTGGACTTTGTGCCGCATGGGGATCCGCCGGTATATTGCAGGACTAGCTTTCGTCCGCGGCTGTGTAGTTCCATGGATTCGGACCTGGTTGAAAATCAAGAGTCAGCATTCGATTTACGTGAGTTAACGCACATGCATAACTCAGCAGCGTACCCTAATGAATAAACGCTTCCATGATCCATGTAGTAAGCGCTCACGTTTGCCCAGGCAGTCTTCTCGATACCGACAACGTCGGCCACAGGGTCGACGACGGCGCCGCATATGTTCAGGGTGAAGTTCTTGCCATAGTCGTGCCCCTTGACACGGTAATCACGTGTGATGCCGCTCGCACGAGTCTTTCCTTTCTCCAGCGGTCGAGCTATATCCGGACGGAGATCGAAGAAGCCGCCGCTCCCTGATGACGAGGTCGCGGTGCATGCCGGCGCGGGTGTCGTCGATGACGGAGCCTCCGCGGCCATGCCGAACGCTGCTAGCGACGCAATCGATGTGATGGTAGACGCCCGCATGATGGTTGGATAATTCACATGCAAGAGTTGAGAGTTCTGCCCTTGTGTGTTGATACTCCCTATGCAGACCCATCCATCAAGCCCTCGAAAGGGAACGACGCCGGCGACGGTGGGGGATTGAATTGAAAGTCTCGTCCTGCGAGCTTTTTAGAGCATCAAAAACAAAAGAATCTTGGAGACGTTATAGGAATTATTGTGAGCTTGCGAGCGTGAAGAGGGCGTTGTTCGCAGAGCCCATCGTATCTTGGATCGAATAAGCTGGACCTTCAGCTTCGAAACGTGGCCTGGGAGCCGGAGCTGTCATTGCGCTGACGCCGCTTGCGCAGCGCCAGCGCCGGCGTGGCCGGTAAAAGTGTTCATCCGGGCTTCTATACACACAAGTTTGTATCCGTACGTAGGTACTTGTAGTTTGCGCGTGTGCGTACCTACCTACTGCAAGGCTGGTATTACCCATGCAGCGGCGGGCTAAGCCACTTTGGGCGTCCATGACGACTGTACCTTTGCTCTGTAATTTATAGCATGATCCGGGAGTGAAGATTCCGGCTGCGCCTTTGCAATCTCCAAGGAGGCTCGACGCGACGTAAAAACCGTGCGGGCTTCTACCTCTGCTCAACTCGATCGGCTTTCTCTTCTTCACGAAAGAACGCTTCATTAAGAAAACGGTACGCGTCGGTCGACTTTCCGACAACTTGAGCCTCCGGGAAATTTGTTATTCTTAAGCTTCGCATTCCTCCCACCATGCCGGCCAAGTCAAAGGCTGTGGCCACGCCTGCGACGTCTGCAGCTGCGCAATCGCACGGTTATGAATTCTTTGGCCCGTGAGTGAGATCTCGGAGCTCCTTTCGCTTGTCTTTCTCAAACTCTTGGAGACTGACCAGGTCGGGTACAGACCGGGCGCCTTCGCCATATCGTTCTTCCTTCCGCTGCTAGTCTACGTATTCACGTTCGGATGCAATGATATTTCCGGCTGCCCTGCTCCGTCGTTACTCGATCCAAAGAACCTGAGGCTGGATCAGCTCAAGGCAGAAGTCGGGTGGCCTCGCGATGGAATCTGGGGACTGGGTAGCTGGAAGGCTACAGGGGCTCTCTTGGGCTATTACTCGTTCAACCTGCTTCTCTATCGCCTTCTTCCTGCCCAGGAAGTTGATGGCACTGTTTTGAGCTCAGGTGGCCGTTTGAAATACAAATTCAATAGTAAGTGGTTGCCTGGTTTGACCAGGCACAGCTATGTGCTAACCATGGCCAGCCATGTATTCCAACACCTTGACATTGGCAGCGCTCGTGGCTGGGACTGCCCTCCAGGGAGCCGACTTTTTCGTCTGGACGTTCATTAGCGAAAACTATCTGCAGCTTCTGACGGCAAGCATTGGCCTATCGTACGCAATCGCCACTTTCGTCTACGTCCGCAGCTTCAGCGTACGTGACGGCAACAAGGAGCTCAGAGAACTCGCAGCTGGAGGTCACACTGGCAACATGCTGTACGACTGGTTCATCGGACGAGAACTGAACCCTCGGGTCACCATTCCGTACTTTGGAGAGGTTGACCTGAAGGAATGGTGCGAGCTTCGTCCCGGGATGATGGGTTGGATCATCCTCAACATGGCCTTCTGCGCCCAGCAGTACCGCAATTTCGGCTTTGTCACATTCGGCGCCGGCTCCATCACCGTTGTTCAAGCCCTTTACGTTTTTGATTCGTGGGTCAACGAAGCGGCGATCTTGACCACCATGGACATTACCACGGATGGCTTCGGCATGATGCTCGCTTTCGGTGATCTGGTTTGGGTTCCCTTCGTCTACTCACTCCAGACACGGTACTTGTCAATCCATCCTCAGTCTCTGGGACCTGTGGGAGTGGTAGCCATTCCCTCTCTTATTGCTCTGGGCTTCTACATCTTCCGTTCGGCCAACAGCCAGAAGAACGCTTTCAGGACCAATCCCGATGACCCGAAGGTGGCTCATCTCAAATACATTCAGACAAAGACGGGAAGCAGACTCTTGACATCTGGGTGGTGGGGTGTATCTCGTCACATCAATTACTTGGGTGACTGGATCCAGGCCTGGCCGTATTGTTTGCCCACAGGCGTTGCCGGCTATCAAATCTTGGCCGCTGGCACAGGAGCAGAGCACTCATACGTCATGAACGACGGGCGAGAGGTGGTCCAGGGCCAGGCACGCGGCTGGGGCATGCTCTTTACCTACTTTTACATTGTGTACTTTGCCGTCTTGCTCATCCATCGCGAGCGACGAGACGACGAGAAGTGCCATCGCAAGTACGGAGCAGACTGGGACGAGTACAAGAAAATTGTCCGATGGAGAATCATTCCCGGTCTTTACTAAGGACATGCACATAGCTGAGCCAAGGGCATTGCACCTAGCCCGCCGCACAGACACTGGTGGATTGGAAGGGATATACCCGGGGCTAGGCCCGCAACGCGGAAGGGGGAGCATACCCCGGAGAGAGTTTGGACACCAAAATACTAATGGAGTAGTAGAAGCGAATGAAAAAATTAATGTAGCGAAAAGTTGGTGACCAATTGTGCCAGGACGAACCCAAGTGAAGAGACAGGTACTCCGTACACGTCGCAAAGACTGTACAGGTCTCGATCCTCGACGTTGGGTCTTGGCCTGTCGAGCGCGGGACATTATGCCGAGAAGCAGGCCGACTAAGAGTCCTTTCTTCATTTATATTGTTCCTTTGCTTACATGAGAGAATGTCCGGTGAGGTAGGAGAGCAAGGCATGAGCAACTTAGTAAGAGAGAGCGCAAGCAGAGGCAAAAGGGCGAGACTCCCCGGATGGAGGCGACGGCCAGAGGCATGGGGGAAACGGTCCGAAAGGGGAGGTGGTGTGGGAGCGGAGGAGACGATCCAGCATGCATGTTTGGGCAAGTACTGCATGAGTGTGCGTTGTATGGGGATGGAACTTTGGAATCGTCAATTTGAGCGCGTTGGGTTGGTCAGGGTCGATGGATTTGTTGCCCTCAATTGGGTGCGGGGCCGTTTCGTTTCTACTTTGTATTATTAGATGGAGAAGATGCGCGGGGGGGATCCATGGTGGGAAAGATGAGATGACGATGGAGCAAACTCCGTCATCACGTGGCATGGGGGAGAGCTATAATCTAAAGCTCGAGTTATGTAGAAGTCAATCAATGCCCATCGTAATTTATGGTTGAAACCAAGTTGTACTCTGATGGGAGTTTGTACTTCTAGTTACGGCCAGAAAGTCTGACGACACCACCCTCGGCTGACAACGGCCGGCCACGGCGACATCTGGTTGGCTCCGGATCCCAACTCGCTGTTCGGTTACTTGTTCCCATTGGCCAAAATCTGACTTGCTGCGTTGGAGAGCACTCAGGTTCAAATCACATGTCTAAGACGGGTTTCTGACGACGATCCGGCAGCGCCAAGCCGACGGGAGCAATACAACCCTATCTGAATCGAGGCATCAGCCAAATGCGCTTCCGCAGTTGTTGACCGGCGGGACGAATGGCGCGACGTGTCAAGAGAAAAGGATGCTGAGCAGACCGCTCCGTCGTTCCTGTAGGAGAGCCAGGTGATGTTGATGATGTTTTTTTTTTTAAATGACTGACAATGCGTAACAAGCAACACCCTCAGGATGGAGCTTTGACAATGTTTCAAGTATCGCGTGTCACTCGCCCACCAACAACCACTATGGGGAAGAATACCTACGTACAAAACAAAGCAGTAGGCTCTCGCTCCATAGCTGTTTCGAGCTTGTTCATCCAACACTAAGGGAATTGATGTGCAGAGGCGGGGGCGCAGATGACCTCGGTCTTATTCAACGTCGGCGTCCCGGCGCATTGGAGGAGGCTGGGCGTAAGAGACACCGAAGGCTTGGGCATGACGGGCCCGGATTTGTCACGGGGGGCCGGGGCGAATCTTGGCTGTGCCCATGGTATCCAAGACGCGGTGGTACATGGCGGCGCGGAAACCATCATGACCGGTCATGTTACTATCGGATTCTGAATCAAGAGAGCCTACTCTTGGAAAATGGCTCGTAGATTGATTTCGAGCTTCGCCTCGCGAACCGAAGAAAGAATAAGTTGGGTTAAAAATAAGGTGGGAGTGGCCCAGGTCCAGAATGCGATGGATGGTCGTAGTCCTCACATACTTACATCATACATGTAGGGCTAAGAGCAAGGTACAACGAGGAGCAATTCAGGCACGGGCGCAACGTGGCATGCAAATTAGGGCGCCACCGCGGACGCTTTACGGCGGTGGCGCATCGCGGCCTCTGCAGAAGGGCAGAGCTTCAGCGGGGACTGTATGAACTGTGCCACGAATAGACGAACATGTTCGGCTGCACGAAGCGAGCCTGTTCTTGACCGTTGGAGCCTTTCACGATCAGGTTCAAGCTTCCGCTGAGAAAGCTGAGACAGGACGTCTTAAGAAGCGATACCTGGAGTAATACGTAATAAAGCGAGATAGCGTACACCCGGACGCGGAAGCAAAGCGAATAGTTTACGTGTCGGTGCTGTAGCTCCGCCAACCGGTCGCTCCGCTGCGTAGCTTGGGAAGCAGGGGGGCGCTCTCTCTGCCGTGCGGGGGAGGAACAGCGGGGGGACCGTGCCCCCGAGTGACGGGACCTCAAGGTACCTGCCCCCTGTGCCGTAGGTACCAAGTCTACCGCCCGCCGCGGTACACGGTCCCTCTGGCGTCCCAGGGCGTCAGGCAGGGAGATTATGTGATTCACTTGCATAGTCACAGATCGTGTCTGCAGCGTTGAGAGAATCCGGGCAAATGCTCTGCATAGTTCGTTGTGGCTGACCTTTCGCGCCTACTGTACAGAAGCATGAAGGAGGATCGATAGAGTCCTGCCAATTAAGAATTTGTGGGCTTGCATGACTGCAGCACAGAGAGATCCTGTAGATTGCAGGATGCGTCACGCCTAACACGGTGCACCACCGGCGACCAACTCCTTTCCCACCCACCTATTTTTCTGGTAGGTACTACTAGTAGGTAATGTAGGCATGTACTTCGCCTGCTAGTGGCATGTATCGGTAGGTACCTACTAGTAGTGGTGGTAATCGATATCGAGGAAATTGACCGCAATCCGCATCCACGGACCCCCCCACGGCAATAAGCTACCCGTGCACACAGGCACGTTGACACCTCCATGCGCGAGCTTAAGCTCCTGAACCCTGTCGAGGGCGCACACACACCTCGGGCCCACCAGCCCTCCCTCCCCCGGATCCCAAGCTGCCAAGGGCCCTTTTTTTTTTCTTGTTCCTCGCTTCCAAGACATGGCCGATCATTTATATGAACTCGTGTTCGCTCCTCCCCCCCTTTTTCTGAACCTCCAATCCTCTTGATTCGCTACGACGACGCGGCCAAAGATCAATTCGACGTCTTACGCCGGAGACAATCCCTTCCTTCTGGCTTGTGTACGCGCCAGGCCAACCACCCCCGGAGCATCGTGCGACGGTTGGCGAGCACGATCTACCTGACATCGCTTCCCTGGTGTTACCGAACTC
The DNA here is from genome assembly GCA_018831705.1 of Torrubiellomyces zombiae. Classification (NCBI taxonomy): domain Eukaryota; kingdom Fungi; phylum Ascomycota; class Sordariomycetes; order Hypocreales; family Ophiocordycipitaceae; genus Torrubiellomyces; species Torrubiellomyces zombiae. The sequence continues at coordinate 37,192 of JADHZA010000015.1, read as the reverse complement.
AGAGGCCGAGGGAATCGATTCGAGCTATGAAGAGCTTGTCGTACGGCGTGGCAGCTTTGCTGGCCCTGCCGTTGGAGGGAGCGAGCGCGGATACTGTACGTTGCCCCGGTTGTTTTTCATCTCCCTGCTTGTTGGAGCCAATTCGCCCCCCTCGACTTGATTACGCCTTGTTTTCCCCCGGATATCTTTGTGGGAAAGAATTCGAGAGAATATGGTGACGCAGAGGTGTCATTTGGCTTTCTTCGCCGGGCTTGTTTCACGGGCTTTGTGATGCCATTCTGCCCCGTCTGCCAGTCCCCACTACAGCTCCCTCCCCCCCCTGTCGCTCCGAGGATCCATTGTTCTCATCCCCACCATTTTCGTTGCGCACGGCCGGCAAGGTCAACGGCATCTTCTGGGTCTCATCTCGACGTCATCCTCGTCCATCGATCACTCGCTTTTGCTCTCATGCTAGCTTCTACATTTGCTCTTCTATTCGCTCTTGGCAGGACAGTTTTTGGTCAAGTTGCTGACGCGCAATTGCCACTCTTACAGACCGGCAGCAAAGGCTTAGCCCAGTCGCCTCCGCACTACCCATCGCCATGGATGGACCCCAAGACCCCGGGATGGGCCGAGGCTTATGCCAAAGCCAAGGACTTTGTCTCCAAGATGACGCTCGCGGAAAAGGTCAACATCACCACCGGCACTGGGTAAGTTTGACACCACAGAGCCTACCGACGACCGCTGACCTTTGACCCTCGTAGCTGGATGAGTGACAACTGTGTTGGCAACGCGGGATCCGTGCCCCGTCTTGGTCTCCATGGTTTCTGTATGCAGGATGGCCCTCTTGGAATTCGCTTGAGCGATTACAACAGCGCCTTCCCCGTCGCCCTCACCGCCGCCGCCTCCTTCTCACACCATTTATGGCATGACCGAGGCCGTGCCATGGGCGCCGAGGCAAAGGGAAAGGGTGTCGACGTTCTCCTCGCCCCCGTCAGCGGCCCCATCGGTCGCATCCCCGAGGGTGGTCGCAACGCTGAAGGCTTCGGCTCCGATCCCTTCCTGCAGGGCCAGGCTCTGGCCAACGCCGTCAAGGGCGTCCAAGAGGCCGGCGTCATTGCCTGTGCCAAGCACTGGATCGCCAACGAACAGGAGCACTTCAGGCAAGTCGGAGAGTCCGTCGGCCGCGGCTTCAAGATCTCCGAGGCTCTGTCGTCCAACATTGACGACAAGACTCTGCACGAGCTGTATGCCTGGCCGTTCGTCGATGCCGTCCGCGCCGGTGTGGGATCCATCATGTGCTCGTACACCCAGATCAACAACTCGTACGGCTGCCAAAACTCGAAGATCCTCAACGGCGTTCTGAAGGACGAGGTCGGCTTTCAGGGTTTCATCATGAGCGATTGGTCTGCCCAGCACACGGGTGTCGCCTCCGCCGTCGCTGGCCTGGACATGACCATGCCGGGAGACACCGACTTCAACACGGGTGCCAGCTACTGGGGCGGCAACCTGACCCTCGCCGTGCTCAACGGAACTCTTCCCGCGTATCGAATCGACGACATGGCCATGCGCATCATGGCTGCCTGGTTCAAGGTCGGCAACCAGGTCGGCTCCCAGCGCGCCACCAACTTCAACTCATGGACCCGCGACAGCTACGGCTACCGCCAGGCGGCCGTCAAGGAGAACTACGAGCGCGTCAACTACCAGGTCGACGTCCGTGCCGATCACGCAAACCACATCCGCGAGTCTGCCGCCAAGGGAACCGTCCTCCTCAAAAACAAGGGCTCCCTGCCGCTCAACAAGCCCAAGTTCGTAGCCGTCGTCGGGGAAGATGCCGGGTCCAACTCCAAGGGTCCCAACGGCTGCGGCGATCGTGGCTGCGACGATGGCACCCTCGCCATGCTTTGGGGCTCTGGCACGTCCAACTTCCCCTACCTCGTCACGCCCGACACGGCTATCCAGCGACAGGTGATGCAGGACGGCGGCCGCTACGAGAGCGTTCTCAGCAACTACCAGTGGGACGCCACCCAGGCACTCATCTCGCAACCAAACGCTACCGCGATTGTCTTTGCCAACGCGGATAGCGGCGAGGGCTACATCGATGTCGACGGAAACGCGGGCGACCGCAAGAACCTGACGCTCTGGAAGAACGGCGACGACCTGATCAAGAACGTCTCCTCGCTCTGCCCCAACACCATCGTCGTCCTTCACACCGTCGGACCCGTCCTCCTCAAGGAGTGGCACGAGAACCCCAACATCACGGCCATCGTGTGGGCCGGTCTCCCCGGCCAGGAATCCGGCAACTCCCTCGTCGACATCCTCTACGGCAAGACCAGCCCCGGTCGCTCACCCTTCACCTGGGGCCCTACGCGCGAGAGCTACGGGACCGACATCATGTACACTCCCAACAACGGCGGAGGCGCGCCGCAGCAGGACTTCACCGAGGGCGTCTTCATCGACTACCGCCATTTCGACAAGAAGAAGATCGCGCCCCTCTACCCCTTCGGCTTCGGTCTATCGTGGTCCTCATTCAAGTACTCGGACCTGAGCGTGCAAGCGCACAACGTCCGACCGTACGAGCCGACGCGAGGCAAGACGGCGCCAGCGCCCACGTTTGGCAACTTCAGCAGAGACCTCAAGGACTACGCGTTCCCCAAGGGCATCCGACGCATCAAGCAGTTCATCTACCCGTGGCTCGACGACACGACATCGGAGCAGGGCGCTTCCCACGACAGCTCGTACGGCAAGAAGGCCAGCGAGTTCCTCCCGCCCCACGCGACCGACGACCAGCCCCAGCCGAGGCTCCCCTCGTCGGGCGAGCCCGGTGGCAACCGTCAGCTGTACGACGTTCTCTTCACGGTCAAGGCCTCCATCACCAACACGGGCAAGACCATGACGGACGAGGTGCCCCAGATGTACGTCAGCCTCGGCGGCAAGGACGAGCCGGTGCGCGTCCTCCGCGGGTTCCAGCGCATCGAGCGCATCGCCCCGGGCGCCACCGTCACGTTCGAGGCGGAGCTGACGCGACGCGACCTCAGCAACTGGGACGTCAACTCGCAGAACTGGGTCATCACAAAGGAGCCCAAGAAGGTGTATGTAGGCTGCAACGCGCGCGACCTGCCTCTGTCGCAGGACCTCGAGCTGCATCTGCCGTAGGAGATATGTCTACCTACTGTTAACGAGCATGACTTTTGTTTATTACTCTTTCTGTAATTTCTAATTTTTCTTCTTTCTTTTCCTTTTTTAAAGATGTGGAGGATGGATTTCTCATAGCGTAGGTTGAATACCATTCTTCACTGAAACGAACAATGTTCCGATGGTTGTTGGCTCTGCTTCCGATGGCAGATTCCGGAGTTAAGGGTTACAACTTCCGAAAAAGGTTTGCCGAATTAAGTAAATGAATGCGAGCCCGAGTTCGTATAAAGGAGATAACGACTCGCTCTTGCCTAGACCTGGTCTATATCTCAAATTAGTGGCACATACTACTACTAGATCGTGCTTGCACCTAAGACTTGTTTACATAAGGCACAAACGGCTGAACCCATTGCGACCACTCACTCTCCCTCTGTCAACAATCTAAACTCTAATTCCATGATTCAAAACTCAATGCACAATGGGAAATAACTTTAGCCAAGCGTTTCCGCCGAAGCCAACCTTTACCGAGGCCAGCCTGCCTGACCTCACAGGCAAGGTAAGCTCTCTCCTCCACTGAACAAAACCCACCCACTAACCACCACCAACCAGGTCTATCTCGTCACCGGTGCCAACACCGGCATTGGGAAGCAGGTCGCGCGTCTGCTCTACGCTCAAAACGCAACCGTCTGGATCGCGGCACGCAGCGAGACAAAAGCTCGCTCTGCCATCGAAGACATCAAGAAGACCGTCGGCACATCAAGCGGCACCCTCCAGTTCTTACACCTCGACCTCGCAGACCTGCAGCAGGTAGCGTCGGCAGCGCGCACATTCCTCGCCGCCGAGTCGCGCCTCGACGTCCTCTTCAACAATGCCGGCCTTATGTTCCCGCCGCAGGACGCGTTGAAAACCAAGCAAGGCTTTGAAGTGCAGATCGGCGTGAACAACCTCGGTCCGTTCTTACTGACTACGCTGCTTCGTCCGCTGCTTAGCAAAACAGATGGCGCGAGGGTGCTCTGGGTGTCCAGCTCGGCTGTCGATGTTAATGCGCCCAAGGGCGGAATGGACCTCGATAATCTGGACTACAAAACCGAGAGGAATAATGTGTACAAGTATGCTGTTAGTAAGACGGGGAATTATTTCCATGCAGTTGAGTTGGCGAGACGGTGGAAGCAGGATGGCGTGGTTGCAGTGGTAAGCTGGTTCTTTGCTCGGAGCTTGGTGAGAGATTGCTGACCTGAACAGGCGTTGAATCCGGGCAATCTGCATACTGAACTGGATCGCACTTCGCCTGCGTGGCTGCTCTGGTTGCGCTATCTTGTCGGCTATCCTGCCGTCTATGGCGCGTACACGCAGCTTTACGCAGCCTTTTCCAAGGATATTTCACTGGACAACTCGGGCACGTGGGGTACGCGCTTTTTATTCACACCCCTTTGATGCTGTTCAGTACTAACCTGTCCCTTGTTCACAGTCGGTCCTTGGGGCCGCATCCTCCCCATCCGTGAGGACGTGCGCAAAGCGGCCCTCCCGGAAACAGAGGGCGGATCAGGCAAGGCGACCAAATTTTGGACCTGGTGCGAAGAGCAGGTCAAGCCGTACGTGGGGGCATGAACCTGTCTTTCGCTATTCATTGCTGGGAATATAGATTGTTCACCTGCATAGTTTTCTTTTCATGGACGCGTGAACGGGGCTCTCGTTATTCATAGCAGGTAATATGGATCGTTCACCCCGTACAGTTTTCTTTCATTCCCGGCAGTGAACAAAGACCGCTTCGTCCTTTCCAAGACGGCCAGAAAAAGTATAAATATGTGCCTCCCCTCCCACCTCTCGACTTTTCTTTTCTTCCCTCCTCACCACCGCACTCAAATCTTGTCTAAGATAGCGGTGGTCAAAACCCAGCTCTTTATCGCCAATCTTTCCGCCTTCTGAGGACGTCAGGCCCGGGCCGTTACCCAGCCACGTTTCTCACGTCAACACCGCTACACCACGAACCTTCATTCGAGGCGGTTCCTCTGTGCAGACGATTCAATGGCCAGACGTACTGGACGGGCGTCAGCGAGTACATCGTCGAGCACGGTGGCAGCTACAAATTCGGCCCCTCAAACTGCAGTATGAAGTGGAAGGCGGAATCGAGGGCCCGAAACGCTGCGACAAATGCCCAAGGTTGAAGCAATTATATCGTCCAGCACGGCGGCACGTATAAATTCGGCAACACAAATTGCATCTTCCAGAAAACCCTGTGAATACGGCGGGCCAGGGCACCAACACGACGGCACATATAAATTTGGCCCAACAAACTGCAGCATGAAGTGGAAGGCTGAATTGGCGGCCCGTGATCAGGACGCTGCTACGAACGCGCCCTCTCTTGGTCCGTCATGCGGTTGAACAGTTCGTCATAGGCAGCTTTCAGATTCTCAGCAAGGGCTATGGCACGCCGCTCCTCCGCATTTCCCATCTGCATAGAGACCCATCGGCCTGAAGCAAGAACCTAATCCTTTCATAGAGACGACGAGCGTCCCAAACTCCCACCCTAGCACCGGCAGCGACATTTTTGACGTCTTTCTCGACGAGACGGGCGTTTCAGACGAAGTGTTATTAAATACACAAGACTCTGAGCACCATATGTCGTCTACATCGCTTCCGTTGCCCCAGGAGGAAGTCGTGTCGTCTGCGTCGCTTTGTAACCGGGACGGGATGCTGCCACGAATGCACAAGGTTGAAGCCGCCTTTGTTGTTTCGTCTGACCGATCGACCGGCCTGTATAATACCAATTAGAGCGACGAGACCACGACTTACGATCTACGCCTGCACAAGGCAAGGCACCTGGACTAGAATCGCTGCTGCCCTTGGAACAGGGCTTGAAAGGCACATATCCTCACCTACGGTTATGATGCCTACTTTGCGGGAAACATCAATGACCAACGCCCCAAAGAAGGACTCCAACACCTCCGTAGCCGACTATCGGAACTACGGAGACTGCCGAGCTCTATCCCTGTGGCTCTGGACGACGGATATTTCCTCATCGAAAGAGCAGAGCCTTGTGCATGATGGCTTCCTCGGTCTTCCAGAGGGGTGGTCAACTTCTTCCAAGTGGTCTTGATCCCTGGCGAGGCCGGTTTTTGCTGCGGCTAAGTGGTCTTTGCGCCGTCTTTGTTCCCCCTTGTCTGTGGTCGAATTCGGGCCGAGATCATCCACGTCGACACATCCACATTGAGCTTGTGCAGGTTTGGCTGTCGCAGCTTGTCGTGCCCGAGCTTGGCAGTTGAGACAGTTAAGGTTGCACACGTTTTGGAGCGTGGACTAGGATAGTTCGTTTCTGGAGGCCGAAATCAAGGGCATGACATCACATGTAGATGCAGATAGCTGAATATGAATGCTTCTTGAAACGATTCGATGATTGTACGTGCAAGAATATGCTCTTGATAGTCTTGATATTCTTTCATAAAAGGAAAAGGAGAGGCCGTCAAGAAAGGAAACAAATGATGACTTGATATCATGAAAATGACGCTTGAGATGCCCATCGCAATGAAATCCGGCGTCAGCCCATCTTGCCTCCTATCTCCCTCAACGTCTTCAGCTCGTCCATCGCCCCCGGCGTCTCGTACCACGAGGCGTAGGTGTATCCCAGAGCCACCAGGGCATGGTCCTTGGTTTGCTGTGCGTACGGGCCGGTGGGCCGGCTAAAGACGCCCTCGTCCGGGTCTTCGATGAGCAGGTCCCAAAAGTACGGATTGTACTTGTCGACTGCGCGGAACAAGTGCCAGATATTCTGCTTGATCGTACCTATGATATCACTTGTGCTTCTCGTGCTGGCGAGAAGGACCTCGGGCCGGGCACGCACCGTATCACCAGCCAGCTGGGCACAGATCATGTCGATGATTTCCCTCGGCACGGCATGTCGAAGGGCCATGGTAGCGTTCCGAATGCTCTTCAAGCCGAGCAGGATGCGTATCTTGATGAGCATAACTGTCACGGCGTGGCTCAGATCAGAAACAAATTCGCCGGCCCATGCGTCATCCGGTGGCTCAAACACATCGGCATCCTTGATGTCGAGGTACGGCAAGTCCGGGTTGCCCCAGTCGTAGTCATTATCACGCGTCTTGACGGCATACCACTTCATCAGGTCGTACGCGTCCTGGTCCCTGCCCAGCCGGACCAGGATCGGGGCCAGGACGGAGCGCAAGCCCATGTTGTCGGTGCGACACAGACGCAACATGTCGGCCAGGTGGTCCGAGGCCATCTGGACGCAGTCGACGGGCCCGCCCGCGGTGCCGTAGCTGATCAACAGGGCGTCGATGAAGGCGAAGCGCGCGCGCATGTACGGCCTCGTCTCGAGGATGCTCCAGAAGCGGCCGACGCACGTCTCGAACATGCGCTCCGGGGTCAGGAAGTCGCCCGGCATGTCGCGCAGCGTCTGGTCCTCCCTCTCGTACACGAGACGGGCCTTCTTCATCGCTTTGCATCGCTTCTTGTGCGTCTCCCGGTCGTACGTCTGGCACGCCGGGCTGCAGTAGTAGATGGCGTGGCAGGCCGCGCATCGCTTCACCTTGTCTCGCGCGTGGCAGTGCTCGCACGACCGAGGGGCCAGCCCGTTGAGCGTCTTGACGTCGATGCTCTTGATGGTGGGCATGGCTGCCTTGCTGCTGATGATGATGATGCTAGCCCTGCTCTGTCCAAGGAGCAAGACGCGTTGGGTCAATTTGGGGGTAGAGTTAAGCACTGACCTCGACCATGGCCAGTGGTTGGGAAACGTCAATCTTCCTCGGGCAACATCGAATAGAATTGCTTTTGCCAGGGCTGAGCCCCTCCCCCTCCACCCAATGATTCGGGTTCATCAGCCGCTAACCGTCTTCCCTCATGCACCTTGATCCTCACACCTTCATCCGAGGATGAGTTCAACGTCTTCTTTGAAAGTCAAGACGCAAAGTGCTCCAGAAAGTCCTTGGATCCATCTTGTAGCCGGCGCGTAAGCCATCGATTCTCATTTCCTCCATACGAACCTGACCTGACCATCTTTAGGAGCGGCGGCATCGTCACCTCCATCGTCACATCGCCTCTTGACGTACTCCGAACCCGCCTACAATCTGATCTATATGGATCCTCATCCCACCTCTCCACCAGCGAAAGCCGTCTCTGGTCGTCCATTTCCAACCCCCTGCGACCCGTGTACGAGACGTTCGATACCATCGCCGCAATTCGAAGGACAGAAGGCTGGCGTGGCTGGTTCCGCGGCCTAGGGCCCAGTCTCGTAGGTGTAGCTCCCGCTGCTGCCGTCAAGTACTACGTTTACGGCAACTGGAAGCGCCAAGGAGCGCGATATCTCAGTCTCTCAGAAGATGACCCCATATTGCATGCGCAAGCTGCCGTGGCGGCGGGCATGGCGACCGCCACCGTGACGAATCCCATCTGGTTAGTCAAGACGAGGCTTCAACTGGACAGAAATACAAACGGCCTGCGTCGATACCAAGGCAGTGTGGATTGCATACGGCAAGTGTTCGAGACGGAAGGCGTGACAGGCTTTTATCGAGGACTGGGCGCGAGTTACCTAGGCACGGCGGAGACTGTCGTTCACCTCGTGCTCTACGAACGACTCAGGATTCTCTTCCATGACATCCAGATGCGCCATGACATGGGCCGAGGCGAATTGGCCAGCTGGGGGAATACAGCCGGCGCTGCCGGCTGCGCAAAGGTCGCCGCAGTGCTGGCTACGTATCCTCATGAGGTACGACGCTCCTCAGATGCTGTTACCCGCCAAGCTCATTTTCCTTCTCTAGGTTGTTCGAACTCGACTGCGTCAGACGCCTGCAGAGAGCGTCGGCCGGGGCTACACCGGTCTAGTCGGGTGTTTTCGATCGATACTCAAATGCGAGGGCTGGCGCGGCCTCTACGGTGGCCTCACGCCGCACCTGGTTCGGTCCATCCCCTCGGCTGTGCTTACGCTGGGCGTGTACGAATTTGTTCTGAGACTGGCTGGTATACGGAAAGGAGAGTGAGTCAACAGTCTCAGACGCTTCCTTCTTGGCTGCGACAGATCACTGGACCGCACAGGGCCTGCTAATGGTCTCCGGGCTAAGGTCATGAGAAGCTCGCCATCATCCAGGGCTACATATCTCCTGTCGAGTCACAGCAATCTCTACTTCCCCAAACGCAAAATTCCCTCCACTGGAATCAACAACAATAGATGTACGATCACAAATGACACCACTCAACGATAGAAGGTAGTACCAGGCGTATAGAACTAACTGATAAAAATGAAGTGACTCCTCAAGAACGCGGCAAGGCCCCGTCGGGAGCGATGTATTCTATTCAAAGCGCAAGTAATGTGAGCCTGATAAGCCTCTACAATCTTCACTTCTCTTCATTGTCAATCATGCAATGTCTTTCAATTCTCCCAACTGTCACACCCAGCTTCCGAAACGAAACTCATCTCCGTCACCACGCAGGTTGCACTGATCTACCAGACGGCTGAACAGGAGATCCAGGCGCCATCAAGGGGCTGAAAAAAAAGCGGCACAGATTACGAAAGACTGGCAGCTCCCATGTAAAATTTTGAGTCGCGATATGATGCATTTCCATTGATTTGTCCATGGCGAAGCAGGCACATAGGTGTGATAGGGTAGCTTCAGCTGGAGCCGGAGATTAGCCCGCGCAACCTTGCATGATGTAATATGTGTAATTCAAGTACTACAATAATATGGCCCACAGTTGAGATGCTCTGCTCCGTACAGTGCTAATTGCCAGAGAAAACGACCACGATAAACGACCACGATGATCCGCGCTGACTAACTAATGTCCCGGTATTACACCCCCACGACTCCATGAGACAAGGATCCCGTCACCTTGCCAAGCGCCCGAAGACCGCTGTCTCCTGTCGACAGATTTGTACAAGTACTTTTGTCGGGCTCGCACTTCATTGTATCCCGAGCTCCGCAAATGCCATCGAGACCTCCCCTTACGGCATAATGTGATGAGAGCCCCCCGGGAGCCAGCACGCACAGTACGTCGTTGTCCCTGCAACCCCCTGCATGGCCGTGACGGGCAAGAAATGGTTCGATGCCACGATGGCCAGGCACTCACTCTAGTCACTCTACAGTGATCACTGCCTGCTGCTCATCCTGTACATACAGGTAATCCAATACAACCCCCTGAGTGCCCATCCCTGCTGGTGAGCTGCCCACCCATATCTGTTTGATCCTGTTTTCGCTTTCACCTCTACACTGCATTATTACATACAGGTTATTAGTATCTGAACTATTACTTGTATGGACCACTGACACACGTAGCCATCGATCTATTCGCGGACTGGCACCACCGCGGAACACATTTCGCTCCATACTACTTACTCCGTGCCTTGATGGGAATTACCGTCACAGACAAACCCCATACCATACTTGCACTGACTATTACCGCCCACCATGCCCCGCGAGATGCAAGTCCTCTCGCTAGGCATGCCGCGGACGGGATCGGCGTCTCTGGCAGAAGCCTACAGGATCCTCGGCTACGACGACGTCTTCCACGCCATGAACCACATGGGCAACGAGGCGACGTTCCGCCAGCTCGGCCGGGCCGCCGACGCCAGCTTCCCCACGCTGCCCTCCTACACGGGCAAGCCCTTCACCCGCGCCGACTGGGACGAGCTCTGGGGCGACTGCGAGGCGACGACGGACATGGCCTCCTTCTTCGGCCCGCAGCTCATCGAGACCTACCCGGACGCCAAGGTGGTACTGGTGAAGCGCGAGTACGACGCCTGGTTCAAGAGCCTGGACGAGGGCCTCCTGCAGCCCACCGGCTCGTGGCTCGTCCAGTTCCACATCAAGTACACGGAGCCGTTGGCCGGCCTGTCCAGCGCCGCCGCCGGCCAAAAGGTCATGCTGGGCTACTTCGAGGCCGACGACATGGACGGCATCCGCAGGAATGCGAGGCGCATCCGCGAGAAGCACTACCGCACCATTCAGGAGCTCGTGCCCCCCGAGAGGCTGCTCATGTACGACTTCAAGGATGGCTGGGAGCCTTTGTGCAAGTTTCTCGGCAAGCCTGTCCCGGACGTGCCGTTTCCCAGAGTCAACGAGACGGCCGCCATTCGCGCCAAGATCAGGGAAAAGGTGTTTCGCGATGCTAGGGGCGCCGTTCCCGTCATTCTCAAGTGGAGTGTCTGCGCGGCGGCGGTGGCGTGGTTGGTCATGAAGATGATGACTTGACATGTATATGCTGTATTTACTCCCGCCAACTATGTGTAGAGGCAATGAACTGGTGAAATATGGACATTCGTCAGATGATGAGTAAATCTCCGTTGGCACTCGAGATGGTGTAGTGACACAGCCCCACCGTTAGATTCCGCCTTATGTTCCGCTTGAACTACATAAGGTAATACCTCTAGCTTCTCTTCCGGAAATTTAGCCGCCTCTGTTTTAGAATCTGCACACCCAGTCCAAGTCTGTACCACGAGTTACCCGATCAGGCCCACGCTGACTTGCGCCATCAATTCTCCATCTTCACAAAAACATCATGACCCTCTACGGCCAAACTCGCGCCCGGGCTCGGTTTCGAAGTATACATCTTGGGCAAGTTGAGAGAATTGCCAGTACGTCCAACAGCCTTGGCAGTCCTTTCGACGTCGACACTCACGTTGAATCTCGTCACCATGGTCGCGATGGCGTAGGCCATGGCCCGCCTGGCCACATTACGACCAGGACACAATTCATGCCCGCCTCCAAAGGGGCGATACGACGTGCACGAGCGCAGTTTCGGCTCCTTGACGAACCGATCTGCCGTCACGGTCCAGGGCGCATCGCCCCATTTCGAAGGGTCAAGATGAAGTTGGCGAAAGGGAATCTGTTGGGTGTCAGCCCGAGCACGACGGTAAGAAATTCGACCGCAGCATAAGACGTTATATCATACCATGATTCTACTCCCGGACGGGAGCGTCTTTCCTCGGATCTGCATGGTCGCGGAAACGTCGCGCGCAAGGGCCGTCTGGACCGAGATGCGAAGAGCCTCAGAGACCAGAGAGTTCAATAGGGGGCAGTTCTCTGCGACGTAGGATTCGTCGAGCTTGCCGTCCCTCACGGCGAGTAACGCTTCTTCACGGATGGACTTGAGGAGCGCTTCATCGTAGATGAGGTAGACGACGGCCCAGTAGAAGACCTTGTACGCGTTACCCAAGATACTAGAACGCGAATTCATCCGGCGTCAGCACCGAGATCCGAGGATTTGCAACAAGGGAAAGTATCTTACGCCCAGAAGTGTAGCACAAATATCTTGGCCATATCCTCATCTCTGACGTTTGCTTCTCGCAGCATCGCCTCAGTCGCCTTGGTGAACCAGATAGCATCGGCTCGCTGCTCCGCAGGGACAGCCAAATAATCAACAAAGGCCTTGGTCAGTCCGTCGCGGGCGTGCACCATATCTCGACTCATTATTTCTGGTAGCTGAAACATGAACTTCCAGTTGGTGCGTTCCCAGCTGCGGAAGTAGTCCAAGAGCGTGGGACACACATCCCAGATCTTCTGGCCGAGGAACGAGGTCGTCCAGCCTCGGAGAAAGATGGCCGAAGACAGCTCGCGCAGCGAAACTGTCGAGCCATTGGACGCCTTCTCCACAATGCACGAGCTGGATCCGTCCGCGATGGCCTGGAACGCCCTGCCGATCCCGGGGAAGAGCCTGTTCTGCATCAGGTCGTCGGCGCGCGGGCCCGACGTCTGGTGTCGGTGGTACTCGAGGATCAGAATGGAGGGATGTTGGCGGCCGGCCTTTTCGGCGTCGAAGGTTGCCGACTCGTCAAAGCCGCAGATCTTGTCGAGTCCATCGGCCGTCAGCTTCATCCAGCGGTACATGTCTTTCATGACGATCCGGCTGGAGATGCTCGTTGTGTTGCGGTACAGGCCCGCGATGTCTGCCTCCGAGGAGCAAATGTATATTCGCTGCCCGGCTAGATTGACGAAGAAGGGCATGTCGGAGCCCCTGAAATATTTCCTGGCACCATGATTTGGGTCAGTCCGAGCATGATTTGAGTACGACAGTAAAGACTGCGTCTTACACGCCATTATCTATGGCCTCGTTGTAATCTTTGAAAAAGCTCCAGGCGTGGCCTGACCGTGTTAGACGAGTCTTTGTTCCCCGAGGTCGCGTCGTGCATCATGTGTATTTACCAACGACTTTTGCCAAGCTTGTTAGTAAAGTTTTCTCCCGCTGCTGGTTGGGTTCATGTTGGAAGCATACAAGGAATAGAATATGGCAGCTCTTGCGGCGCCGAGGGATTCATCATCGGGACGATTGTGAATCGCCATATTCGCCAGCAGAGCCAACAGCACGCTACAGCGATAAAGAGAAGCACATGAAGGCTATGCGCCGCTGCTGTCTCGGCCAGGGGCGCAATTAGACTCTGAAGCGCGTTGGAGAGCATGACTGCGCTTTTCGTCTGTTTGCTCTGCACTCGACCCACGTGTCTACGCCCGACATCAGATGGAGGGAGCCCATCTTTTTTGTTTTGCCCTGATATTTTCCAAGTCTTTTTTCTTTTCCCCCACGAGGCTCTGTGGAGGCTATACAGCGCCGGATATGGTTATTCTCAGCAAGCGTCGGAAACCAGGAAGCAAAACGGGAAATCAGTTGATTACCTAGCTTGGCAATGACACCTCAAGGGATCTGCGTCCATGCGTAAGGGGTGTGTAACTCGATAGAGAGGGAAAAAGAAACACAGTAGAAGGCGATAACGTTTGCACCGTGCGGCGCATCTTCCCTGCCCCCGGCTAGCCCGAGCTCCGGACCCATTTAGACGATCCCTCGGCTTTTCGTCCAACAAAGGACGGCCCAACGGCTACGACGGTCAAGGATCATCATCAAGGAAGACCAACGCTCGCCTGGCTGGTTTATGGGTCTAGATTCCTTACAAGTAAAACCTTAACGGCCCGTACTGGCGGGGCCACGCGGGGGGCGAAAGGTGATTCATGGCGATGCTGATGAGCGCCCCCCCCCCCTGCTGGGACGGGCTGCTATGTACAGCGGCCGCAGAGGTCACGACCCGTTATTTGCGTCCGGGAATAGAAACCCGATTGTTTTCGAAAAGAAGAGGGCTCACACTGGCTCCAGCTGCTTACCTTATGTACATGTAAGCATGTCGGATCTACAGTGCATACGTCAAAGGATGCAGAAAAACGTGGGACCACATTTCAGGCACACAACTACTGGGATTGAAAAAAAAATGGGATGACTTCTTGCTGCATTCACAGTACACTCGTGCTGAAACGGACAACTCCAATCATACCGGCCATCAGTTCAACGTGCTACTCCATACGGAGTATAAGTGGATGCACCCACTTTGGACGCTGCGTGACTGCCTGACTGCGTGAGAAGGATTAGTACGGGGGCCCCGGCACATCACTGGAGCCTGGGGGCGGCCGACGGACGAGTCATACTACATACGATACAACCTTCCCGGGGTCGATCGTTTTGGTCGACGACTTTTATACAAGTAACATATGTACATGCAGTAATACTACCCATCGGGCTCGCCATCGACAAATCGGAGTCTCTTGCATGGCCTGACTCAGATATGGGGTGGCAATCGCTTCCCAAACGGAAGTATGGTGTCATGATCTTGACCAGTAGGAAACAGGTAGGTCGTGAGGTGTCAGCCAAGGTCGGCAAGGCGCCGTTCCGAACTGACAAAGCAAGGCCAAGGTAAACCCTGGGTGTAATATATCCGGTTACCACTGTAGTAGTCGCACACACTTACATACATAAATAGTACGTGTACGTGTGTGTTCCTGCGCCCATCCCCCCCTCGCAAACCTGCATGTCTTCACACCAAGGGGACGCCCCCCATCCTCCAGGAAGCAATGCAAAAGTACCATGACTCGATGACACCTTTCCCCAAGTACGGAGTGCTGCTTCCCGCACATGGCATTTGCTGATTTATGCCAAACATTGTTGCCTCCTTTGGGCCTACGTGGACAAAAGGGTGTATCTTCACCTTCTCAGAATGGGTCTGGCTTGCGCTAAGCCTGTCATGCTTGTCTGTTGGTGGCTTGTCGTCCAAATGGGCAGAAAACAAGCCACAGTTCGGCAGCCACCCGGAGGCAAATCCCATGGCGCCACCGGGTAAAAGGCCGCATACTCCTACACTAACGGGGCCCCGTACCGTAGTTACTTACCAACATTGAACGGAGCGTATGTACAATCTGGATGAGCACCTGCTTACGGGACAGAAGAGAACATGGACCGTTTATCCTATTCGTACCGGTTGCCGAAGAGCGTCGTGGCAATATTCTCATTTACAAACCAAATTCGTAATAGCAAATTCCCAAAAACATGGAAGAGTCATTCCTTGGAGGGCCACCCAAGCCTGCGTGTGGGCCTCCCCACCTCCCCGTCTGATCCTCGTGTTTTACTGCACGTAGTAATCCTTCCGAACGTATATACTATCCTTCTGGTGTGTAGGATGGAGCTCCTCGGTACTCGTATGACCGAGCTCAATGTCGGCATACTTGTGGGCGCGAGGCGCCGAGCCGACGGGCCCGCCCGCCGACTCCCACGACTTGTCGTGGGACCTGCCAGACCTGCCAGACCGGCCAGATCGGCCGCCTGAGCCGGACTGTCGAGATCGCAGCAGCCCCCGCAACATGCTGAACGCATTCGTGCTCCAGAGCTTGGAGCCTCCGCCGGTAGCCTTGTTCTTCAGGAAGCCGGCCGCCGAGGGCATGCAGGCGCAGCTGATGCCGACGCACATCTCGACCAGCGCCATGAGAAGAACCGGCACGACCCAGTACGTGTAGTCCTGGAGGTGCTTTTGCAGCTTGTGCTTGTAGTAGATGCTAAGCGAAGAGGCGATGCAGGCGCTGTGTGGGGGAGGGGGGAAATAAGTCAGCACTTTGAAAGCGGGCGAAGGAGCCGAGTCCCTGCAAACAACGTACATGAAGCCGGTGGCAAAGACGGCGGCGACGCCGACCTTCTTCCTGGGCGACAGGCGCAGCTTCGGCACCGCGAGGATCGGAAGCACAAAGATGTAAAGATCGAGTATCAAGCTTCCGACGGCGATGGGCAGGTTCAGATCCTGGCTCTTCAGATAGCGCTTGTTCATGAACCCTTGCTGCCACGTCTGGCCTGGGTTCGGCACCATGTAGTAGAAGCTGGGGATGACGACGGCAATGTAGAACCCCCAGTTGAGGAACAGGCCCACGTACACGCTGATGCGGAGCCAGCGGAACGGACTGAAGATCTGAAGATACATGATCAGGAAGGATGTCTTGGCGAGAGCCCAGACGATGGCCGTCGGCCAGTTGAGGAAGAAGCTGGCCTAATGTGGAGTGATCTTGCGTCAGTCTCTTTGACGTGCTTGGGACATGGGGTTTTCTTGGCCCACGTACTATGAGGAAATCGTTGCTGAGGGCATGCGCTGCCGACAAGTCCCACATATGGGTACCGAACTTTGCTTTTGTGACGGCTAGACGACGCATTGTTAGCGTTATCGCGTTGTTTCAGCTCGCGAATGCGCTTGGATGAACATGCCGTGAATGCAGATGCCATAGTACCAGAGAGTGCCGAACTTGACGCCAAGACATGTTAGTCGCGTCGAGGGAGAGATACAAATTATAGAAGGAGGACACGAACAACAGCAGCCAGAGTAGCCCCTAGACAGAGCGCAACAGTTAGCTCGACGGAGTATATTTGGCGGCGAGGGGGGGACATCACGTACAATCGTCACCCTTCATTTCGCGACGGACAACAGCCTTGACATAGAACCTGAGGCCAGCAAAAGCTAGCATAATGACCAACAGCACGGTGCCGACGATGATGAGAATATTGCCATTGGACTCTGGGTTCACAAGGTTGGGTATGACGCCGGGAGGCGGCGGAGCGGCGGGCACGCGCGCCAGCTGCGCCGGTGTTAAAGCCGCAGCAGGGCTGGACATGATGTTCGGCGGCCAAGTATGACGGAGCGTGCGTGAAGAGGAGTGGTCAATCCAGTTCGACTGAGAGTGGAAAAAAAGAGCACACAAGGGAAAACAGAATCGTAAGAAAGCGAAGCTGGTAAAGAATGATAGAATACAAGAAATGGGAGCACCCCTAAAGATAAAGTGCAGAGAAGCAAAGGCAATGGGATGCGATGGGAAGGGCCCAGCCTTCAGTTAGCTGTTGGCCATGGAATAAGCAACATGTGCATGCGAGAACCAACGATCGAAAGGCTCTCGGGGGGAGCACGATGGCCGGTAGAGGGAGCGATATACCTCGAGGGTATGAAGCACCTCGACAAATCCCGCTTCAAGGCAAAGCGGTTGTGGTGGTATCTTGTGTGGGCCGCGATGGAAGGCCCCGTGGTGGCCCAGCATGGAGTAGTATGTACATGTATGTCTGTGTGTGTGTGTGTGTGTGTGTGTGTATTCCTTCCCTTCGACCCCCATGCCTGGCCCCTAGTACATGCGAAGTCGTTGGTGAACCTTGTTGGTTCCATAGATAAGATTGAGCCACTGTTAATATTTCTTGCAAGTACTACTAGTACATGTGTAATATAATTACTGCTACGCTGAGAGTAGTGCCAAGTGTTGCCAAGTGGACTCGTGCGCCATATATCCTGAAGAGAAAGCAAAAAGGCCTATCAGAGCGGCAGAGGTCGTCCCGTGGCAGTGAGGGCATGGAGCCGACCCCATTAGCAAGCCATGACTGATACGAACGAGTCGATGATATCCTGCACCGCACCGCGATGGAATCGTGATGAATCCATCCGGCTCCGCTCTGTCGCTGCTCCACCTGGTCGTGTTTGAGAAGCTGCAAGAACTGCTCCTCCTACCAGTATGTATGCACAAGCATGACAAGCAACAATCATACATGCCAGATGCGGCCATGACTGACTAGTATGCGAGAACAGTTACCGATCCGTAGAAACGGATCGGTCTAGACATTACTAAGCCCTATCCTAGCATGCACGCATGCACACATGTTCCTCCATTCGTCCATTGCCACCGTTACAGTAGCTATCCTGTATGTTTTGTCCACACCCTCTCCCCGCGGCTGTCTGCAGGGGGCGACAGGGGGGGCAACCAACGCTGGGTTGCAGAGGATTCCGGGGGGATTGAAGAGGATTACTCATTAAAGTCGAGTTCCGGCTGTATCTGGACGAGGCGACAAGCTAGCCGCGGTATCCCAGCTGCCTGCCATAGCTTTCTTGTTTCCCTCGGCTTCCCTTTTCGTGTACAGTGCATATAGCGGTAGGTGGTTCAGCGGCGCACCAACGAGGCGCCAGTGTGGTCGAGGCAGGTAACGCTCGGAAGGGGCCGCAGAAGCGCCCCATTGTGTAGAGAGAGAGAGCACGCTATCGACCAACAAACGCTGCTCTGTATTACGTGCGGACATATACTCGGAAGTATTTTAGGTAAGATACCGTTAGTATAGCCGGCGATTGGGGGATGCTCTGTCAGTGGGCGGGCCTGACGCCATCGACGGAGGCGAGCACGGCGAGCATGATCGTATGTTCTCCGTAAAAGGATCTGCAATGACGTTCACATGCATGCGTGTGGCTCGCATACAGATACACGACACAGCATGGACGAATAAGAAAAAATTGTGGGATTCGCCAAGTCCACAGCGGAGGCAAGAGGGTTTTTGGCCCCCTCCCCTTGCCACCTTCCCAAACTGTCGAAACTCGGCACCCCCCTGAATGCCTTTCTTGGCAGATCATGGCCAAAATTAACCCTTCCTGTAATATATACTCTGGTCCCCCCCCCCTTGCACCAGCAGCATCAAACAATAGGGCCTGGTGGCCTGTATCTTGGCCGCTTCGGGCTTGGCTACCACTCACTCACTACAGGTATGCAAAGCAGCCGCTGGGTTGGGTCGCTTTGGGGGTGGGACCTGCCGAGTGTCGGTGTTGCCTCTCACTCACTCTCTTGGACGATCAAGGAGCCTAGTCTGGCCAACTCGGCAGCCAGTGTTCTAGAATTAGACGGTGCATGCATAATACTATCACCGGTATAGTAGCCCTCGGACTCGGACCTTACAGTAAGCGATTCATCGTTCCTGGATCTCTGTCCCTAATAGGCGATATCAGAGGGAAGAGTCATGCACAAACAGACCTTGCGTAGCGAATCGTCGGTACTTGTTCCTTCACAGGGGATCGGCCGGACGCTTGAAAAATATCCCGTGGAATTCCCCGTATCATCAATCCTGCGGGCGGGTCTGGAACCGCCCCTCCTCCTATCCAGCAGACCAAGGATCCTACGGCGGCATCATAGCATGTATGTAGGAGGCAAGCCGACCTGATACTTTGCCTCGTCGGGGCAACACCACGTCGCAGTTGCACGACGGCGGCTCACAGACACCCCCTTCTGCTGACATTGCCTTCCGCCCTCTCTCTGGTGACAGGAACCAATTAGCCGAGCTCGTAGGAATAGCTCTGAACGATCCCACGCCGCTCCCGGTAGTCAGCGAGCTACAGCCAGGGTGTGTCACGAACCAAGGGAAGGAATGGGGATGGGAACCGTTCCGCGCATCTTGGGGGCCCGGCAAGCTGACTTGCTACCATCAATCAAGCTTGGGACGTGGTCGGGCCTGAAAGTGGTTCCCTTCGGGTCGGCATGCGGCGCGCAAGCAGGAGGAGGAGGAGGACCCTTAAATACAGTACCAAGTACGGATGGAGTTGACGTTTATTTGAGCCGGGCCATCGTTAAATAGCCCTCCCCAGTTTTTCGACTTGCATCGATCATACATGCAGCAACCCCAACCAGAGCGCAGATTTCAGTCCATCATGTATCTCCACGATCTATTAAAGAACTACGGCCTCAGCGAGAGAGTGCAGGTCGCGCTCTTGCTGCTCGTCATCTCCGTCCAGCTGTACAACGAGATTGGGCCCGTTCATGTAAGTGACGTCTTGGGTCATGTTGTTTGCGCCATCGATGGACTGATCAAAGGGAAACGACTTCAAGTATTTCGTCCGTCGAGTCTGCGCAGAGTTTATTCGCTTCTTGGCCGCTGTCATTCGTGTAACACGCGACTTCGTGAGTCTTTGCACTCGCCTTCAGTCTCTTCTGCCCACCCCTAACCGTCCACCCAGCGATCCGGAAGATTCTATAAGCCATGGAAACCCGCCAACCCCATCTACGTGGTGACGACGAAGCAGGAGATTGCGGAACTTAGCGAAGCATCAAAGCTCTCGCAACGAGCCGTGTACGCAGATGTGAGCTGCTTCGCTACTCTGCTGCTGCACCGCCGTGTAACTGACAGCCGTCCAGATGTTCGGCTTTAAGCACACCATGAACAATCTTGAGCACAACACCAACGACCACAGAGTCATCAG
Source organism: Torrubiellomyces zombiae (assembly GCA_018831705.1). Classification (NCBI taxonomy): domain Eukaryota; kingdom Fungi; phylum Ascomycota; class Sordariomycetes; order Hypocreales; family Ophiocordycipitaceae; genus Torrubiellomyces; species Torrubiellomyces zombiae. The sequence goes on along the minus strand of JADHZA010000015.1, from coordinate 16,794 downwards.
GACCCGTCTGTACGGGCGTCTTCTGTCTGTGAACGGACCACATCACCTCGAGGCTCTGCATCCTCACCTTGTCGCACGCCTGGATCGTAACTGGAAGAAAGAGCTGGCTCGCCCGGAGGCCCGCGCGCTGGATGGTTGGTGGAACCAAGGCAGGAAATGTGTAGGAACTTACAATGGCTAATCGTCATGAACAGGTGGTGTTTCCTTGCCAGTGGCCGAGACTATCCGCCGTCTCGCATCGTCACTCATGGGGTTCATGTTCTTCGGGGAGCAGTTGTGTAGGTGACAAATTATCACGGCGCATATGGCTGCAACTCGATCGTGAAAACACGGGGGCTAACATATATGTGATGCAGCGTCGGACGAGAAGTTCTCCTCTGCGCTGCTGCGCTACCCGGCCGACATGGTGAAGTGCATGGGCGCGTTTCAAATAACGCCGTCGTTTCTCTCTCCGTATGTCAACCGCGTCACGAATCACATTATTGAGCAAACAAGTGACAAGCGCTAACCACGGTCGTAGTGTTGTCCATGCCGTGCTCACAAGGCGAGGCGAGGCCATGCATTATCTTCAAGGCCAGCTGACCCGATGCATGGGAGCTGAACGCGAATCCTGGGACGAGCCAGACGACACCAAGCCTGTAAGTCGCGTGGTCTCCGCATGATTTCCAGGGCGAGTTGATTCTCGACCAGAGGGCTGACGACGACCGTACACAGCTCACCATCATGTACAACATGGCCGACTTGACCGACACCAGCGACTACTGGAACCCGGAGCTCCTGTCGCAGTCGCTGCTGGGGGTCTGGTTCGCGGCATCGCACCAACCGTGGATGAACCTACACTTTATCCTGCTGGAACTATGCGCAAGGCCAGAATGGCAAGAGAGACTGCGCCAGGAGATGAGCGAGCATGCGCCGCTAGACTACAAGCGTCTAGAGCAGCTCCCCCTTCTCGATGGCTTCATCAAGGAGACTGTCAGACTGAACCCGCTCGACACACGTAAGTCCCCTTTCACTCATATACACATATGGGGCAGAAACGCCGGCTAACGCGTGGTACAGAAGCTATCCGGCGGAAAGCACTCGGGCCGTACCAGTTTTCGCACGGCTCCGTCTCCGTGCCGGCCGGCGCGACCGTCTGCGTCTCGGCGTACGATCTCATGCATGACGCGCGCACCTACGCCGAGCCCGACAGCTTCGATCCGGCGCGGTACTCGCGGGGCCGAGATCAGCGCAGGTTCGTCGAAGTGTCCGAGTCGTACCCGGTCTGGGGGTACGGGTCGCTGGCGTGTCCCGGCCGCGTGCATGCCTCCCTGGTGATGAAGCTCATCGTGACGAAGCTGCTGCTCGAGTACGACATGCGTCTGCAGGAGCCCGAGGCCCGCACTAGGTGGTATTGGGAGACGTTTACCATGCCTTACCAGACGACGAGGATTGTCTTTACGGAGCGGAGCAACTGAGGCCGGCTGTGGGCGAGTACATGTAGTGTTCCTACGTTTGGTTTGGGTTTTGTACAAAGCGCGAGATTTGATGGGTATTTACTTACTGCGGAGTACTATGGACTATAGCTCGTTTTCTTATTGTCAATATCATTTGTTGTCATCCGATCCCAGACGGCTTCGACCAATTCGGTAACCAACGCCGGCATCAATGGTGAGATTGAATGAGGCTACATAGGTTTCCGACCGCATGCGATATCCACCCCCCCGTGACACTGACAAATATTACGCATGTGGACGCCGCCGCCGGATTCAAGCCCTCTCTGGCGCAGATGCTGATCTGCTTGGGGCTGATGATACGCAACCTGGCGATGATAACACCTAGAGGGATACCTCTATCGCCAGCGAGAGAGATACATGCATTCGTACTCCCCAACTCGACCATACTCTGCATGAATGGCCTATTCCGCTTCTTGCAGTGGATAGCTGGCATCGCATCGAATTCCGAGGAATTCGGTTGGGTCAAACTTCTGTACGGGGAGCACCAGAACAGCTTTTATGACAAAAATAGTCGAAATTATGGAGCCGTTGGCTGGTTCCCATGTCAAGGCCATGTAAAACATTGATTGGACGGCGTTCAGACGCATGGGCATCGTATCCTGACAAAGTCTTTACTGGAAGCTGTCGGTGTGCTTGTGACTTCAGTCTAGGGTATCAATACAGATCACTTCAGCAAGACATTTCAGGGGTTCGACTTCAAAACGGAATCAGGTCGTCAGAAGTACGCAAAGCATAGGGGGCTTAATTTGGTGCTTATGTATTCGGTACAGCATGCTACACGATGTTGAGCTCTGCCAGTACAAACTCGGCAAGATAAATGGCTGCGGCGATGATCGAAAACGCCTGACGACGATTAGCAAGTCCAACCAAGTCAAGAAGCATGGCCGCCGAACTGGTAAATTGTCAGGGCGGTTCTAGGTGAAGTGATGGAAGTGAACAAGAGGCTCGAAGGTGCCACAATACTGAATACGCATTAATCCTTGAGGTCCCCTTTCTACGTAGCAGGGACCTCGCGGCTCTTATACAGTCTATTAGTTTTAACACGAGCCGATATCGCAACCTCATCCCCTGGCGGCCCCTGCCACCGCTGTGGTCGGGCCCCCATTAGTGAATTGCTCCCTGACATAAATAAAGACGTTGCAGACATCGCAGATTCAGCCGAGACAAGAGATGGACAAGTACGTTTCGTGAATCTTGAAACCCAGCCTCCTCATATCCTTTTCCTATAATGTACGTGCAAGCACTCGCGATACTTGCACGATTGGGAAAATTGCTCAGAAGAGACACACGCGAAACAGAGCAAGATTTCTCCATCAATCAACGAAACTGCTTGCATAGGGCCTGACTTGATCGACAGAAATGAATGATCTTATTGTGTAATCGTCGTCTCATTGAACTTGCTGTGTCATCTTTTGTACCTTATTTGCGATTTGCGATTTGCACTTGATGTTTGCGGGTAGCTCTGCTGCAGTCGCAAGTCGGGGAGGGACAAGGTATTGGGGCCGGGAATGCGGTCTGCATATCGGAACGGAAGTTCCCCGTGGAGTTGTGTTGGTCGTGAAGGGTATTTATTTATCACCAGTCAAGTAATTAAGGAATGCGCTCAACCAACGTTCATTCTGACTCTCCGATACTTAGATCGGCAGCAACTCGGCATTCGGTATGCAGTGACCCTGCGCGCTGCCAACGGCTACTGTATGTGTCATCGGATGAGATGAAGATGCTGGATGTCAGCATTTCTCCAACGACTGAGACGAATTGAATCCCGATTGTGCCTAGGGGTCCGAGCCGTGATTTTGACGCTTTCTATGCATGTATTACGGCTCAGCCCCCTGTTCTTGGCTTATAGCGCTGCGGATATACTCTCGTCCTATAAACATGAATGCCGCGGGCCAATGGCTTCCAGCATCATCGGCTCACCGAGGTTTTATCGGCTCGGAAAATTGCAAAGCAAAGACTTGTTATCATCAACAAGCATCTCCACCTTGGTATGACGAGGCCGAGGGTGTATCAAGTTCGTTCAACTGCCGGCCACTAAACGAGCGGGCCTGCCGGGGCAGCAACATGGAGCGAGATTGAACCCTGGCAGATGTGTGCATTCATGACGTATGCCAATCTCGGGATTGACTTGTGTAGACAAGGGTTTACTCGTCCAGTTTACTGAAAATAAACGCAAGAGGTCAATCATTTCCCGGACTAGCTCATCAATCTGCCGGTCTGAAACGAACCCACGTCTCGACGAGCAGGGTTCGGCCAAGCACCGTTGGCGGGTTTGAATCGGGTTTTAGGAAGATATGGCATCTTAGTTTTGTTCGTACCAACAGCTCTAAATGGCGTAATGATGGCTATTCAGATGGCCCCAGATTTCGTGGCAAACAGGCCCAGACCACCTATATAAGCCCCTGTGATCGCCCTCGTTATTGAATCAACTTATTGCTACTTTTTGACCCTATTCTCCCCAAGCTCACAAATTTCATTATCTTGCTTTCTCTTCCAAGCACCCAAGTCATCGATACTCAGTGTCCGATACTCCTTCATCAACTCAAGATGCGCTTCGCCATTCTCTCCGCTATGCTCTACCTGTCCGTGCCGCTGGCCGTCACGGCGGAGAGCCCTTCTGCCCCCGGAGGATTTGATCCGCCGCTCAAAGTAGGCGGAAGATGTTCAGGTCCCATTGTGGTGTGCTCCAATGGTTGGAGGTGGGCATGCCACAAGAGAAAATGGAGTGTGAGGAAGGGGGCTTGCTAGTCCCCCTACGAAAAGTCATTCCGCTGCGATTATGACGACGGGTAAGACGTACGCCGAAGTGTTCTCGACGTTATGCTTACGACGGCTTAGTCCGCTGCCTTTGCTTGCGGTCCGGGCAACAATAACGGCTCACGAACTCGACAGCAGGGACTGGAGTGGGCAAGGGATGGGGCTGGTGTTTTTTTTCTTTTTTTCACAGGTGGTGAAGTGGACGATTTCAGGTTATTTCGGGATATACGAACAAAAAAGAAGCAACAGTAAATCGGTGTGGTTTCATTTCTCGCTCTTTGTGCAGAAATCTTATTTATACTATGCTTACATGCACTACGTGTAATACCAAGAATGCGTTCGCGGGACGATTTAATCTTTACTATTTTTACTTTTTCTAATTGCCTCCTTACTATACTATATACGTATCTTATAATTACTATCGCCGGCATATCACTTATAGCAAGGGACTCGGAACGCGACGTGGACGAAGCATGCCACCGCCGTTGACCGTGGTGAAGCAGCACCGAAGGCTCGGCCGGCTAGGTGCCGAATTGGCAGCAGGAGACTGCCGTGCGGATTGATGATACAGCGGCTCTGCGAGGTAGCGAGCCGGTCCATTCGCCGTACACTTCGATTGTCCTTTCATTACACCGAAAACGACGGCAAAGATAACACAAATTTCTCACAATCGTTGCCGTAAGTCGATATTGGCTAGGGCGCCCTACCAGATCTGATGCGAAGGGCAGATCGTGCGGACCGTCGTGGGGGCAATTCAAAGGTAAGCACTCAAGGTACCTATACCTACCTTAGTATTATTACCTTGCCAATATGTAGGTACAGATACATTCTATCCCAGTCGCCCGTGGATCCGACCCACCCCGATCTGACGCGCCCCAGCCTCGGCCGAGCTCGTGCGAAGATGGCTCAGAACGGCCGGCATGATATATATTCATAAAAACCATGAAAATGCTCGATCCAATGTTCTCCATCGATTTCTTCCAATACTCAAGTCGAAAAACCAGCTTATTCGGTCAACTCAAGATAATCTTAAGCCACCTTGTTCCACCACGAGTGATCGATCCGATACCAGAACGGCCCAAGTCATGTCGCAGGGAGCGGATAAGCCTGGCAGCGCGTCTTCCCTTCCGACCGACGACACCGCTGCTACCACTCCGGTCACTGCCAAATGCCCCGAATCGAATCATCTCGCCCAGCCAGAGAAAACCGGCGAAGACAGTCATCAGGTGCCAGTGCGAACAGGCTGCCTCTCCTTCCTGGTTGTCCTGCCTAGCATTTCCGACTCGAGCCAGTACGGCCGCCCTACAAAATGGGCCTTGACGGTGCTTGTTGCCTTGGCCGCATTGAGCGCTCCACTGGGTAGCAACATTATATTGCGTAGGTGATGACCCCGTTGCAATCAATTCCACCTGAATCCGTCTAACACCGTCGCCTCAACAGCCGTTCTTTTCCCCATCTCGGCGTATTTCCACACGTCACATACCGTCGTCAACCTGACTGTGGCGCTGTACGCGCTTTCGGTCGCCATCACCCCCCTGTGGTGGTCGCGCATGGCGGAGAGCTACGGCCGGCGCATGGTCTACCTGGTGACGTTCCTCCTGCTCGTCGTCTTCAACGTTCTATGTGCCGTGAGCACAAACATGGCCATGTTTATTGCCATGCGCTTGCTGGCCGGAGGTGCGTGCGCCTCCGTCCAAGCTGTCGGCGCTGGAACGGTAGCCGACCTGTGGGAGCCGCAGGAGCGAGGCAAAGCCATGGGTATTTTCTCGCTCGGCCCCATGCTTGGCCCTCTCACGGCTCCGATCGTCGGCGCCGCACTCGCCGAGCGATGGGGCTGGCGCAGCACCCAGTGGTTCCTCGTTATTTATGGCTTTGCTATTTGGGTGGCCATGATCTTTTTCTTACCGGAAACGTCGTCCAAGTTCAAAGCAAGCCGAGGAAACACATCATCCAAAGATGGCAGTGATCGTCCGGAGCAATCTTTGGCAGCGCAGAAGGCCAAGGTGTTTGTTCACCTCCTCGTCAGTCCGCTGCTGTCGGTAGGACTGCTCCGCTACGTGCCCATATTAATCACGGTTTGTTACACGAGCATCACGTTTGCGAGCAACTACCTCCTCAACATTTCCATCCAGGACGTCTTCTCTCGCCCGCCTTATCAGTGGTCTACCATGATTGTAGGCTTGGCGTACATTCCCAGCTCCGTTGGGGCTGCTCTAGGCGCCATCCTTGGTGGTCGTTGGACCGATCATTGTATGAAGCGAGCCGCTCGCAGGGCCGGGAGGATAGACGGCGACGGCAAGCCCGTTTTCCACCCGGAAGATCGCATCAGTGAAAACTTCTGGGTGGCAGCCATCATGTATCCGGCAGCCCTGATATGGTGGGGTTGGGCAGCAGACAAGCACGTATTTTGGCTCGTGCCGGTAAGCTTTCTTTGAGAAACGGTGGCCTGCGGTCCATGGTATTTCTCCTTATCGAAAGGACGCTTGTGCTGACGAGAAGTCTAGTTGATGGCAAACTTCTTCTTCGGCTTTGGCTTCATGCTTATCTCGAGCTTGACCACCACCGTAATGACGGAGTTTGTGCCTGGGAAAACTACGACTGGCGTGGCTGTCCTCAATCTCGTCCGTAACACTCTTGGTTGCGCTGCTGCCATTATTGCAGATCCATTGATCAATGCCATTGGCAACGGATGGCTCTTCACGATGGCATTTTTCATCTGTCTCCTCAGCGGAGCCGGCATGATCCTTATGAAGAGGAACTGGGAACGATGGAGTAAGGAGATGGCGTACATCAGAGATCAGGTGAGCTAGACTAGACTGGAACAATTACGCCAGAGAGGAAGTATCGGGGACTGCCACTTGAGATTTTATAAGTCATTAGAGGGTCGAGAAAACATATATAACTATTTCATAATTTTTGCCCCAATACCTTACGAGACAGGAGTAAACTCAATCTCGTCGTCCAACGTGACTGTGAATCTATCCTTCCTGATGGCGTTATGCTTGCTTGGCCTGAGAACAAATCGCTCCACGACGGCAATCAGCACAGCCTTGAGGAGGATTTCTGCCACGTTTTTACCCAGACATCTTTCTCGACTGAACCCAAACCGCAGAAACGCATGTCGGTACGACAAGGGCGAAAGGCCGGCAAACCGCTCTGGGCGGAAGGTCTCACTGTCCGAACCCCATGCGACAGGTGCCGTGTTGAGCCGTTTCCAGTCTATGACGACGGGTGTACCTGCGGGAACGAAGTATCCGCCAATTTCTTTGTCGATTGCCGTCTTTTCTGGCAAGGAGAACCCTGCATCAACTTATGAGCAACAGGAGCGAATCAATGGGTGGTCGGTTCACACGTACAGAGTACAGGGCGCATACGCAGAGACTCGAGAATGGCGTAATGAAGAAGGACATCTTTCTTTTCGATGTATTCCTTGACATGATACGATGGCTGACTCTGCATTTGTTTGATCTCCTCTCGAAGTGCGTCTTGGAAAGGCTGGTTTTCAGCAATGTTCAGGAGAAGAGAAGCAATCGCAGTCGACGTCACGTCGATGTTGGTGAAAAGCAGCTCATCAACTGTTTGAAGAAACTGATTTCTCAGTTAGTGTAAAGTTCAAGAGATGCATGGAGCTGGAATATGACAAACCTCGCGCTTCGACATGGTGCCTGATTCGACGCCTTTGTGCATGCATTCGGCCGGACAGCGGAGTCCTTGCTGCATGTAATGTTAGAGCACAACCATCCCTTCGAATTTTCCCAAGAGGAGAGCATGTACAGATTTGGCTCTTGCAATAATGTCATCGTTCAACTTTTCCCAATTACGCTGGAATGTTTCCATGCGATATCGCGACTTTGTTGGGAGCAGGTTGTATAGCTTTGAGACGGTCCACTTTCCAAAGAAGGCATCCAGCATCAATTTGTCATGGATCTCGTTCAGCTCAACAAGTTCCCGATATACCTGGCCGGATTAGCCCGTTGCAAATTGAAAGAGCCTATCGGAAAGAAAAAGTAATGAATCACCTCTGCATCGAAAGCGTCGCCATACGTGGTCAACCCAATCAAGCGAAACGGCAGTAAGCGACATGCTTCGGCTATATTTCGAACGAAGCTGCCCGTTGCTGCAGATGACCTGGAGGAAGATGACAAGGGCTTCGACAGCTCAGCCAGCCAATCGTTGGCCTCTCTGGAAAACGTGGGCACCATGTTCATGCTGGCTAGACGCGAGAACTCTGGATCGAAGTGGGCACGCATCGCTGTCCATTTCTTTCCGGCTTGAACACCGACTGCGCCCCCGAGAAGCCTGGAAGCAGGGACAAATATGTAAGCACCTCTCCTCCCGGTAATCATTCCTGCGTTCTTGGGAGGAAACAAGGGGGGTCTGCCCTACCGGCCAAAGCTGTCACCAAGGTTCATATTCGTTGGCTTCGTATGATCTGAGATTGCTGTTAGTGAGTTTGGCACGCAGATGGATACTTGGTTTTGTTGGACAAGAGATGAATACAAACCTTTGGCATCCTTTCTGCAGAATTCTCGCAAGTGCTCCGGCTGCGTGATGACAAGTTCCTGCACACGCCCGTTCCAAACTAGAAATGGGTCTTCACCGGCAATCGTACGACCTTGTTCAGATACCTCGGGTCTGCAGGCTGTTAGCACTGGGGGCTGACCATCTAGGACGTGTGGATTGTCAATACCCGTGAGAGAACCGTCGATACCGGGTGTCTTCCTTCAGAGCTTTGGCCTTGCGACCATCACACGTCGCGAATGCTTTTCTTGTCTACCATTTTCGAGTCAATACACTGTCATATAGATAGTGACTGCAAACTCAGCCGGAGAAGAGCAACGAGCATGCTCACATTTCCATGTTTCTTCAAGGAGAAGGCAATGAAAACAGAAAAGACCGCGATAAAGGCCAGAACATCTTTGAAAGACAGCTTCGTCAACGTGGAAGCCCTATGTAAGGTAACAAAATCCATCTTGAATTACAAAAGCGGTGGTGTTGTCAGCCCGAAGTATTTTCTCTCTCTCTCTGTCTCTCTGTCGTGCATGCGCGAGCAAATTCTGTGAGAAATGTATTACTTTTAAATCAGGTCAGGCACGGAATTCCACCTGTTGACCGAGTCGCTTACACGTATGCAATCTTACATCATCAGCCACCCGCCAGCTGACATGCCGGCCGCCCTGGTAGCACAAAAAAAACAAAAGACTTCTAGAACATGACCTGTGGGGGCGAGAAGCCTTGGGTTTTTGTCCAGCACCAGCGGCGAAACTCTGAAACATCATGCCATGGCCAACTGAGATCTACCGTCTCGCTGACCTACTCAGCGGGCCAAGAGATTGCCCGGCTCTTAGCCAATGGTGGAGAGCTAGCGGAGGCGCGTACATTGTGCTTACTTCATTCGCCCTTTCAAATCATCTACACCGACACATGAATGACACGTGTCGGTGTGAAATAATTTCTTTTTGGCGATGCTAAAGTTCAATAGTATTTTTTCTTCTCCATTATGCTTACGACTTTGAGCCGAATTCCGCTTGGTTTAGGTTGACGTTGACAGGTGTAAGCTGACAAATTTCCATGCATCAATGGGCTTTCAGTAAGATCAGTCGTACAATGATTGAAGCCGTCCAAGTGTACATAGCATCGGATTTCGTCACAGAATTGTACAAGTATATTTAGTTTTTAGTTCATCCTTTTCCCGATCTCTGCAGATAAGGTGTGATCTCGATTCATTCATCAGGCGTCTAGATCGAGCCCATTTTCCATCATGACTTCGTTTCTCTTTCCAGCAACCACAGCCAGCCAAGGCATGCGGCCGCGCCATGGCTACGGACTGGTCTATACCGACATAGTCAGGGCGTCATCTGATGCCCTTGATGCGTTGTCTCTCTACCGGGACCTTCTCTTTCCCAAAGACCTGGATTCGGAGAGCATCGGGTACGCCGCGTTCGATGCACACGTTGGCGACACATCCTGCCAGGTACGAGCTGCTATGTTGCTCGACTTGACCAGCCAACATCGAAAATGGGCAAATGGAAGTGCCAAAGCGGTATGGCTTGATGATTACATCGACAGACTAGAAAGCGTGCGAGACAAGGCACGAATCATGCTTTCCAAGTTAACTATTGAGCGCATTCATCCTGTCAAGTTAGGGATCGGGGGGGATGCTGATACACCGGCCGGTATCTTAAACCAGCTGGGCTGGTACGAGGCTGATATACCCGCATGTGTGGAAGCCTTGTATCCACCTCGCCCGGACTCGGCGCTCTCGAATACTCAAGATTCCAAGACAGAGTTCGTTCAGGCTGGAGACCCAGACGAAGGGGTGGTTCTCCATCAGGAATACATATCACCGCTCCTGGACGGCCCAGATGCAGCTGTAGCGTGGAACCCACTGGACGCAAGAGTCGTTGTTCGATTTCTTGTATACTGTTTTGTGCTTTCAAAGTACAAGACATTCAGCCGCTTTGCATCAGTCGTGGGAGGACGGCTGTTCCCAGAAGCAGCCATACGGGAGGGCGACTCTATGGTAGCGGATGTGTGGAACAAGTCGACTCCGGATTACAAGTACTCAAAAGCGATACGGCGAGTGAATCTCGAGTTCGCCGCCTTGCAGACCTGGATCTCTGAGCTCAGCTGCGCATGGCTGTGCCACACTGCCAAAGGTTCCGCGGCCTCGCCTCAGATCGGAAGGTAAGTGTTCTGAGTGGTTGCAGCGCATCCCGAAAGATCCGTCAGCTGATGGGTCCTCAGCCTCATGGTCGACACATTCAAGACTTCGTCAAGAAACCTAACGTGCGTCTCGACATACGTTGGATACCTGGCCATCCGCGAGTTGTGGGGCAGAGACGAGTGCTCTCTCATCTTGGTTGATCGCCATTTCTGCCATGACGGTAAGATTCCGCCTCATCCACATAGCAAACTGTGCTCGTTGAGCAGAAGAACCGTTCGGATGCTTATCGAGGGAGGACAGGCTACCATTCCAACTTTTTCCTTGCGACGCTCAAGCTTGAGAACACAAACGAAAATCCCGAGAGTGGCCGTCCACAGCACTGCCTGCCGCTGAACCACCATGTCAGCTGGAAAATCGAGCGAATCAGTAGAGACTCGCTCCTCGACGATTCTGACCAGGGGATGCCACATATCATCGTGACTGGTAACAGCATCGATGGTTCGTATGAGGACTACATGAAGGCAAACGTCTCAGGCGAGCGCCATCATCAGCCCGACTGTCCAAACAATGAAGCACATATCGGTAGATTTCTGGCGCATGATCATGATCGACTTGCATTGTCGTTTTTTGCCCGGCACAAGCACTATGCCTTTGAAGGAAACGGCAAAGAAGCGAAGAAAGTAGACACGTCGCAGGAGGGAAGCGGAAAAGGCCTGGAAGAAAATGCCCAGGTAGCAGAGCTTATGGACCGCGCGTTCCCCGGACTGGCTCAGAATTGGTCCACGTCCAATGATGAGGCGGATCATATGGGAACGGCGGGAACCTCGTTGCACATGTTTGCTTGGCAGCACTGTTTCGTCGAGACCAAGGGGCGCATTGCCAATCTGGTTTCCGAGGCCAAGGACACGTTGCCCCTTTCAGCGCCCTTCGAGCGACTTGGCATGAAAGTAGTCTGAATTTTATGTCAAGTTGAGACGAGACATTCATTCGTTTTGGTACTTGGTTCTGTAGCCACATCGTTTCTATGGTTTTTTAGACTCTTGAGCTATTGCAGCCTGCTGTTTTTGACTTCGGGGGGACTGTGGCACTCGATGTCATCTCTCGATGAACTTTGGAAGAAATAAAAATTTAGATACTGTCGTTTAGATATTGCGTCCAGTCGTTGAAAATAGAATCATCTGTGTTGGTCAACAAACTTGCCAAGTCTGAACCAGTACCTAGATCAGGTATCCTAGGCTCTTGGTTAATTTCGACGGGCGAGGGTGAGAGGAGAGAGTTGATCCTTTGGTTCAAGGCTATCCACACTTTGCTTCCATTCTCTGCGTGCTTGTCTTGCATGGACTGAAGAAGCTGTTTAGCTCGGTGGACGAGCTTTGGATCTAAATGCGTCTCGTTATCGGAACTTTCAAGTAAGTGAATGACGTAGGAAGTGGCGTGTGAGCCCGAATGCGAGTCAATGAGCCAGCGAAACGCATCAAGCCCTTTATCCTTGTTCATTCGGGTATAGGAGTCCAGCAAGTTCAGGGACTGTGAGAATATTCTACAAGACCTGATTAGTTACAAAAAACCTAAATCAGGTCATGGCTCATGGAAATTCACCTACAGGTTTTTCTGCGGTGCTGGTAAGCGATTATGATTATCAGAGAAATTATGGTGATATATGATCCAGAATTTCCACTTGATGTGATTGGCGAGGTCTAAGATCAGACGATGAAGAGCGATACTCGAGTTACAGTGGCGAAGATATAACATCTGGTTCTTCTCCAGGGTCGTCTCGATCAAAAGGCGTACTTCCTGGTCTTCTTTCGCGGTAGGCGAGGAGTTCAGAGCTTCTTCACTCGCAGCAGATGCGCACGCCGGGGGTCGAGCCTTTGTTGGTACCATATTGAGCAACTGCTGCATGCTGAAGATTCCATTCAGTCGAACTAATTGCATAGTCATTCCCGTGAACTTGTCTGGATCGTATTGGTCGGGCAGCGGGGGCTGTCCTGCAATGAGATCCTCGTCGTCTACGTTTGAGGGTAGTCGTGTGGTGTAAGAACCCATAGTGATGAGAGGAGGTAAGCTCTGGGAGACAGAAGTGCGAAAATCAAGATAAACTATTTGATACCATAACCTTCGTCGAATCTCGACCTGGATTGCATCCATTTCTGGACACGGGTACAAAGTTGGCTCTTGGTGAAGACCAAGAGATTGCGCAATGCGAACGGCCAGCCCAACAAGTGCCCATACATGTTGCATGTCGTCGTCTCGACACCGACATGTCTAGCACACGGTAAGTCGAAGAGAACTCCATGAAAGTGTTGATTAACATACCAAAAGAAGAACGAACGCTTGGAGGGCCAAAACAGTTGGGTTGGAGAGAAAATCCTCCTTCTCCAGCGCCAACGCGAGGCCTTTATGGAATCTGTCCAAGAGATTTGCTTTGCTTCCATTCAGTTTCGCTTGGACCGTTGTAGCATCCATGCTATAGACGCTCGAGAAGAAAATACCAAAGACCAATGGCTCGAAATGACTTAGTCTCTCCAACTCTATTTGAGCGGGGAGAGTTGGCGGCTCATAAAATTCTAGATGCGCTAAATGCGCATCGAAGCATCGCAGCAGCGTTGCTTCGTGGAACAAATGGACGACTGCCTCAACGTTGTGTTTAAAAGTGTCCAGCAAAAGACGACATTGAGCAGCGGATTGTGGGTAGAATGGTGCGATTTGCCTGTCGTTTGAGCCTGAGCCCAGTAACATGTCCATGAATGTTGAGCTAGGAGGACATTTGTCGTATGGTGTGGGAGTTTTGGAGACGTCATGACACTGCTCACCAACGTCCATCGATCCGCCGGGGTCCACAACCACGTCATTACCCATGCATGAATCCGAGGGAGTGATGCTCAAACGGCCAGACGGAGCATGTTGCGTTTCTCGAAACCTCTGATGAGCGCGGGTTTGGTTCTGTGCAGCCCCAATGTCGGATGGTGGAGAGGAAGAGCGACTTCGCATGAGATTTGACGGTTGATAGGCACAGACATAGTGACCTTTGTGGCAAGTTTGGCAAATGGGAGTCCGTCGGTCACATCGCACCTTGCGACGACGACAAGTCAGGCAGGAGGTAATTTGGCGAGTCATTGGATGTCGAAATCCTTCACAAGAGGCATGAGTCCCGTTGTGTTTAAGATGGAAGCGTTCTAGACGCAATCCCTGCTTGAGGACTGTCAAGGCGTACTCGAGCCGTGGTTTTGTGGGGGCCGATTGGATGGTCACATGACTACTTCACATTGATGTTGCCGTTCACAAAGGGCGTTGCTTTTCTTCCAAGATAACGTCGCGTGCATGGAACGAGGATGGCTTTCGATGTTTAAATCACATCCTGCTCAGGTATGAAGTAACGGGACGCAAAATGGGATGATTCGTTCTGTTGGAAAAGAAAGGGGAGTCACAATACGTCGGACACATCCCACTCCGAGGTGCAGCCAACTTCACATGTAAGCCGTAATACATCTCAGAGCAAAAATGAAGCACAACAACTCCCATAGCCGGTGAAGGATTCGAACCAACGACTTTATCGGTGTTAGCGATACGTGATAGCCACTACACTAACCAGCCTACGCCCCCATGACTTGTTGTTTGTGATCTGTTCATTTTGATTTATATATGTCTTTGATCTGTACAAGTCAGGCCATTGATTACGCCTTACAAGTTACTACGGAGAATCCAAGGCGGTGGAAGGGACGCCACGACGGGCGCTAACGGCATGTACGGAGTAATACGGCACTAATTCCCCCGCTGCCTGATGACGTTAGCGGCCGAGGCGACGGACTAGCAGGCACTAGGCACGCATCGGGCGCCAGGGTGCAGGGCCCTGTCGATACAGGGCTGCCCTGCAGCTGACTCTCACTAATACTTGGAATTGACTTCGTCACCCTCACTTCGCCGTCTCCCGACCTCGACCGCCTCGCTGCTTCAACCTATCACAGAGCAGCGGCCGCCTGGGAGATTCAAGTGCTCCAGCGCCGGTACAGGAGGTTCAGTCTCTCGTTAGCGAGGTTGCCTGCGTCATCTTAGACAATTGTGGTCTGAAGGCGCAGTTCAACCTCAGTTGGCTTTTTACATGTATGTACAATCCGGCCGTTCTACGGAGTACATACTTGGCTACATACATACACATGTCTGTCTCAAACTTCTCCAAATTTCGCCTCAAGCGCCGTCGGTATAGTTTGCCACATACAAAATTGAACCGTTCCTCTCATCACACAGTGGTTCCGGAGCCATTGTATCGACTGTGTTGATGGACTTGTCGGTGGCTGAACATCAGCCCTTAGAAGGCGGTCCTCTTCCTCTCAGAAGCAGGCATTTGTGTGATGTCGTAATGATCACCCCCTATGCTGGGAGGAAAGTTAGGGCCAATGGAGCCGCCATGCTTGGATTTGTACGATTTAAGCTGCGAAACAAAAAGTTCAGTAGACAGTTGAACCAAGAGATGTCGTACCAACTCACCCGGGTCTGCGTGCTGCTCGTGTCCCACTTCTTCCTGGCCGCGGGCGTGAGAATTTCTCCCTGCTGCCCTTTGATTGCAGCGAAGACGCGATCCCATCCAGGCGTGCCAGCCACCGTGATGCCAGCCTCCTCGGCCATCTCAAAGACGACAAAGACCCAGGATAGGCTGGTCCGTCGCTCGTCCACATTTTCCCGCAAAATCCAGACACCGCTGACGATGATGGAGAGGACGAGACCGAAGTTGGGAATGGAGGAAGTCGTGTTGAAATGGCCCTGCTTCTGGATGGCGCGGATGGCATCCAAGGTCATGCGACCCATGAGTTCTACAAGCGCTCCAAGCTTATCTGGGTCTTCGCTATCTGTTGGTCGCTATGATTAGAAGCTGTCTGCGCAAGCCCATGATTCAAGTGTATGAGAAGTGTCTCTCACGGGGAAAGTATATCAAGTTGTTGTGGAGCAGCAGCGCAAGGCCCTCGACCTCGCACCAGACGTCCTGGTAGTCGACGTTAGGCTTGCAGACTGCAGCAAAGTTGATCAACTGTTTCCATCTTAGTCGTACGTCCTAGGGGCGGCGGGATAAAAGAGAGACCTCACCAGATTTTCCAAGACCTCCTCGGCGCCGTAATAAGCGTATCGCTTATAAAAGTACAGTTCAAACTCGTCAGGATCGCGCTTGAGAATCTCGAGAAGCCACCACATCCCTCGGTCTTTACCCTTCATCGAGAAACACCAAAGGTGCGAGGGGTGGAGTGAAGCAAGCTTTCCCGAGACCTTTGGCTTGCCTTTGTCGCTAGCGACATTGTCGATGGGGTCTGCGGTTGCCTCACCAGCCTCGTTTTCGCCATCCTCATCGTCCTCATCGTCCTCATCGTCTTCGTCTTCAGATTCGCTGGGCTTGGGCGCATTTTCGCAGACAAAGTCCCAGTCGTGGTTGCCCTCATCGTCCTTGAGCTCATCCGGCTTAGCCAAGGCCAGATCCCTGCGCTTCCAGTCCTTTGCCTTGAGACCCAGTTTCTTCTTGTTCGCCTCGAGCCACTCGCCGTACTCGGTCCACCATGCCTGGCTGCCTAGAGTCATTTCGCGTTCTGGCGTCGCATCGATGGCGGCAACCCATGAGCCGGGAATGGGGATCTTGTCGATGGACTTGGCGCACTCGGCCGGCAGCACCCGAGGCATCATGGCCTCCCCGCCAGGGCCTCGGGGGATGCGACGGACGACGGAGGCTGGGACAGCAGCTTCGGGTGCCGGCTGGTAGGCGTCGGCTTTGGCTTTTTTGGCGCCCGAGGCGGCCACGGCGCTGGCGTTAGGATCTGCCTCATGGAGCGGGCGCTTCGAGGACGTCGACGCTCCGATCCGGGCTTTGCGAGGCATCGTTGCTAGGAAGAGTTG